>JAOUZG010006535.1:6946261-6956838 GCA_026289955.1 Argiope argentata
AAATAAATGAATCATTTTTACAAGTTTTCCAAATGTTTGCAGACTTTGATACCAAAAGTGACATTTTACATTCTGAATAGACATATTTAACAATTATTATTAAACATCAACTCATCCGAAACATAATTTCGACAGTTAAATTTAATATAGATCTAAAGAGAATTTGCAATAAATATTCAATGAAGCTCAATCATTATGATCTAAAAATAGTATTCATGGAATTAAAAAAATTAAATACAGGAAATCCGAAATTTTATTTAGAATTTGTTTTGCCAATCTATATTTTGGTTACTTGGCATAAAATGATGCATGTCCAAAAACAATGAATTCAGTTAAATAATGCATATTTCGTTCAGAAATACAGAGAATTACAGTTGTGCGATCCAATAAAAGTAACTACGATCTACATACAAAATTAAATGAATTATTAAAAAAATATTGACTCAATATTATTTTTAAACAATCTTTATCTAAAAAATTTATTTCTCGTTTCTCTACTAAACATACGTTTTGCAAAAGTATAAATATCTTTTTTTTTAAAGGATAGTGAAACAAATCCTTTTAATTAGAAATCCAAAGATGAAACAGCGAGGAAAAAAACTTTTATTTGAAACAAAACATTTAATAAATATTCTTTATTTTTTAAGTTCCAGCAATCATTGATAAATAAACGAAACCAGAATAACCATTGAATTTGTTTCCTATGCAAATCTTTTTTTATAAACTCTAACAAATTTTGGGGTAAAGAATTAATAAAAAAAAGATCGTTAGTTGATAAGGGCGAATTATTTCTGAAACCATTATTATAAAAGGAATAGATTTCCTAACATTGCCACTCACGTACGAAACGAATCTGAAAACATGCGATGTTTATTTTTATTTTATTTTATTTTATTTGTGTGTGTATGTGCGTGTGCGTGCGTGTGGGCGTCCAATTGTTTCCCACGAGATTGGATTAAATACTGATTAAAGTAAGCAATAAAATGAAAAAAAAAAATCGTTTTCGTTTTCCGGAAACAGGATGGCGATGGAAACAGTGGTAAATTGAATAATGTAAACTCTCTCTCTAGGAATATAGTATGAGCGTTTATGAAAATGGGTTTTTCTAAGAAACTATTTCTAATTAAAAACATTTTGAAGTAAAAAAAAAAAAAACGGGTTAGATTACGAGTTTGAAGCTTACCGGCTAAAAAGAATCTCCGGGTGTTTGGCGACTGGCGCTCGTTAAATCTGTTCGTGGTTGCAAAGTCTTCCACCATATCGAGAGTAATATCACTAGGGGTACTGGGTCAGAGGTGATCGTTCTTTGTTCCAGGTCTAAATTACGATCTGAGATGTATGAATGAATTTGCATGAATGATGCCCGCCCCCTAAAAAGGGTCGTGACGTGTGTGTAGCTAAGTCGTACTCTTGGCCCTAGATGGCGCTACTTCTACAACAAAGAGACGCATTTCTTAGGCTTAAAATCTGCTGATCGTATCAGCGGAGGCTTGTCCACGGCAAGTGCCATTAGTCACAACACAACACACAAAAATTTACTTAATACTTTAAAATTACTTCTTTTAACTAAATTCACTTTACTTTTCAATATTTAAATATTTACAAAACGATTGTCACAGCTTTTGCAACAAAAATTTTTCAACATTTTTTTTTATGAAATGTGAATTTTTATTGAAATTTTTTTTAAAAAACTGAGTTAGGTTTTCTAATTTATTTGAAAATAATCAACAATAACAGTTATTAATCAGACATTTGTAATTCAAGGGCACAGAAAAAAAGAGTAATTATTGTTCAAAAATAAATATTCTGTTTGCTGGCGCATTGTTCAAATAATCATCATAAAACGAACGAAACAAAAAATTCCAAATAAGTTTTGAAATAAATAAAGTTTAAATGCATTTTCTAGAAAGTTTATCTGACATATTTTTAAATTACCGTTATTTTGGTGATACTTTAAGCGAATTTCCAATTATTTGTCAAAAATCAAGTTTCAGATGAGTTACCAATCTTCAAAATAGGCAAAGAAGAATCAAGAATATGACTGAAGCAAACAAGCCAATAATTAAAAATGAACTCTTGAAGCTAAATAATTTCCGTTTAATTAGATAACAGAATTTCTAAAAATATATTGTTTTTGATTCAAAAATACCGGGTGTCCAAAAAGTTCCCGTGCTCCAAATTTAAAAAATCATTTTCCATTATTTTTTTTTTCAAATATATTAAATTTTTGCCATACGAAAATGAAACCATGGACATGCTTGAAGCTTTTTCTGGCGATCGCCTTATCTCCAAAAATCTGTGGCCACCTCGATCCCCTGATCTGTCCATCCTGGACTTTTTTCTGTGAGGATATTTAAAGGACAAAATTTATGAAGGTGATCCTCAAACAATAGATGATTTGAAAATCGCAATTACACAAAGGATACAAGAAATCACCCCTAGCATGTTAAAACACGTTTCGAAAAACATGCGCAAACGAGTTCAGCTTTGTCTACAAGAAAGGGGTGGACATTTTGAACATTTATTATAAATGTAAGTCCATTATTTTTTTTCCTTAGTTATGTTAAAAGTGCTTTTTATCATTGACATAAAAATAATTCTTTTTTAAACCTGTTGTTTTTGTAAAATAAATTCACAAATCATCAGTACGGGAACTTTTTGGACACCCTGTATAATATGTATATGAAGTAAAAATTCAGATAAGAGGTGTTTCAGTTTTAATTAAGTAATGTGTTTCAGTTTCAATTAACTAATTATTTCGGGATAACTTTCGCAGATAAACATTTAGTTTTGCTTTAAACAAAAATGAAAAGAAAGTCGTTAGAACTGAAACTCGTGAGTATATTTAGTTTTCAATAAACAACTCAATCTAATTTTTCCATCTACCAAATGATGTATCACTCCCTGGGTTTCAAACATGCATGCCATTATTCGAAAATAAAATTTTGATCTCCAGAAGTGATGTATTGGCGTAATATGAGAAGCGATAGGAACCAGAAAGTTTTATCCTCTAATAAATGTTTCAGAAGCCATTTGCTCGTAAAATGAAGAAGTTAAAAGTAGAGAGCTTATCCAGGCTTATAAATAAATTTGAGATACAAAACATTGTAACTCATAAATTCAATTTTATACGGTAATATATAAAAAGTTTCATATCAAACTAAACCAGAATTGCAAACCTTGCGTTTTTTAAGAAGAAAACACGCACGCGAATTTTTATTTATTTATTTTCATAAAAATAAGATTACATTTAGGAAATATCAATTTAACATAGCAGCTAACGGTAAGGCATTTTGACAACGCTTCAATTCCCCCTTTCCCCCATTTTTTTTTTTTTTTTTGAACACTCAAGTTGATGAAGTATCAAATCGAGTAAGCTACATATGTTAATATTTCTAGAATAAAAACTAATTTAATTACGAAAATTCGTGATAATATTTTCTTTGGAACGAACACAATGTATAAATAAGTAAAAATATAAGTTTAAAGTTATTCAGTTCAACAAATCGCGGTATAAACAGGACATAAAAAATGCGATGTTGTAAATAACAATGAAGTTCGTATTGATTATTAAATAACGCCAAAAAAAATCCATCTAAAATTAGTAATTTTTTATTTCTATTCTAAAATAACAATTAACAAGTAAATAGACTTTAAAAAATAACATCTTACAAATAAAAAGTTATTCTTTATAAAGTAATTAAACGTAAATTTCATGATTCAAATATTTTTCCCATAAATATTAAAAAGAAAAACCCATAAAATATGATCTTTTGTCGAATATTGAGGAAAAATGCTTTAATTTTTTTAAATAAAATTTTACACTTACTATAATCAGACAATTTGTATTGCATTTAAAATTATCTAAAAAATAAATACTGTCGAGCTTGCTGTAAAATGTATTTATTAATAAAACAGTACAAGTTCTTATTTATTAATCTCAATGATAATAAATATATAATAATTACGGAAGAATCATTTCATTTCATTAAAACTTAAGTAAATTTAAAGCAAATATTTTATCAAAAAGCTCAGATTTTGAATAAAAAATATTTAATTTTAAATTACAGACGCTATTGAAATAAAGCACAGCTTATTCCACGATTAAAATAATTAATCTCTAAGGCTCATTAGACGGCTAAAATTAGTCACGCACCAGTTTTGCCAAAATTAAGCATGATGACTCTAATTGATGATTCTAATTAAGACAAAATTAAACTTGCACGTGGTAAGAGTGATTTATATCAATTGTAAGAGGGTTTTTCTTAACAAATTTAACTAATACGTCTCTAGTAAAGCTCAAATAAATGAATTCTTTTACAAAATCTACTGTCTTTATATCCGTTTTTCCCAACCTGCCCCCCCCCCCCCCGTGGGGCGTGGATGCCTCGAAGGGAGGCAATTTGAAAATGGACTTGATACAACTTTAATCCTTTCACCCCAGGCTATTTATATGCAATGCTAGATATCGATGGCAAAGTTTTTAAAAAAGCAAATTTTTAATAATTAGTTTTTTATTATATGTTTTGAAATTATACTTACTGTGTTTTGTTAACAATTTCATAGAAATTTATTCCTAGAATCCATCATTTATGTTTCTTAAGTGAGAAAATCAATTTTTTAATGTTAAATATTATGTATGCTACATAGGGGGGGGGGCATGAAAACTTTAAAAAGGTTAAAGTGGGGCATGGCACAAAAAAGGTTGTGAAACACTACTTTATATACTATTAGCAGTAACCGCCCGTTTTTGCCCGTGGCATAGCATCCCAGAAGAAAAACTAGCTTCAAATTTAAGTCTAGCTTCTACCCGATATGATGCGGGCACGTTACGTAACATCAAACAAACATGAAATTATGTTTCGAAATGATCAAAAGTGGCTAAAAACAATTTTTTGTAGCACACATCCAGAAATATTTAGACTGTTCGAAAGGTAAAAATATGACATGTCCGTAGACAAAACACAGATCGTTCCTCAGGAGATTCACTCTGTCTCCGCAATTCAATTGCAGTGCGATTTAAAGAAAGACGGTTATTTCGCTCATCAAAAGGCTTTCCTTCACTAAGTGGGGACATTATTTCCCTGATATTTGCTAACCAAACGTTTCTTCCCTCTTCCGTCCAAGGTTGAATTTTCTTTTTTGGTGGGCCTACTAAGTTTTGAATCACTTTTTAAAATTAAGTAAATAAAGAAATGTATCACATATGCATACCACAGCTTTTGCTATTTGCACATGCGCAGTCGCGGATAAGTGCAAAGTTAAAAGCACAATTATAAAACTCCCTTTTTTTAATATGACTTTAATGTACTAAACCTATTCGAATGAATGCTCTACAAAATGGTATAAATATCTCCATCCAATCCGTTAACTATTTCTTGAGTTTTTATGTTCAAACAATGAAGGATTTTAGATTGATTGATGATTTTAGGTTCAAACATACAGAAGCTTTCAGGAGACTTTATTTTATACTACCTATAGATCCCGCACATCAACAGTTTAAATCGTTCCAAACGCAGAAATTTTTTAATAATAAATATGTACCAAAGGAAATTAAAAAAGCCCTCCCCCCTTTAATATCAAAATTTCAGATTTACTTTATCTAATTTGATTTATCAATGAGAATTTGAGAACTAGACTAATCTTCTAAATGCAGTTTACAGTTTCTATAAAATAATAATAAAAGAATTTATTCGACGCATAAAAAAAGAAAGAAAAATGCCCAACATGACAAAGTATCATTTGTTATTGTTACTGACAGTTAGTTGACATTTTTCTTGAAAAGAATCGAAAGCACAGGAACAAATTCTGTGACAGATTCGTTCATTTCTTCTGCTTGCAGGCACTTCAAAGTTGTCAAAACAATACTTTTTCGTATTTGTTTCAAAAACGACTTACGTATTATTTACCGCACAACAATTTAATCAGTCGTATGCTATAATTAAAAAAAAGTAAGAGCATTACAGCAAAATAAATGAGAAATATCTCATTCCATTTTTGATTTTAATAAATAAATGTAGACTAATTTTAGCAGTCAATTGATACAGTTACAATTTTTTACAGTCTAACTCTTAATTTAAATAAATCGAAGGAAATGCTTCAAAATTTAGTTTATGATATTGAAAATCTGGTGTATAATATGGTTTTCCATGGAATATATGAAAAATAGTATGTTATCAAAATATAGAAGAATTTCAAGCGGTAATAAGACGTTAAAATGTAATAAACTTTATTCAGATATTTCACTTATATGCAAAATCTTTAATTTTAGATCTCTTTTACAAATAGGGAAAAATTTGTATACACACATTTCCCTGATAACGCTCTACCAACCAAATGGTTTGACCCAGAACTACCAAACTTTGCACAAATAATCTCTAAAAGGTAGGAATATGCTTCTTGAGTTGATTTTTAAATTTCATTGCTTTAAAAGTTAAGGAAGATTACATTGTTTCTCTCAGGGATAATTCATAAAAATGTAACTAAAAATAATTTTTAGGCCACTTTAAAAAATCAAGAGGTTGTCTTTTTAATAATACCCATTTAGGTTTTTTTTTTTTTTGCAAATTTGAATAATTTTTAAAGCATTCTTTTCTTTCTTCCTTTCTTTTTTTTTAAACGATTTTCAAAAATAGATTTCATTGTTAAAATGCGGTTCAAACCGTTTTCAATGCTTCCCTAAATATTTAATCGCACGACTTCTTTCTATCGCCAAAAGCAAAGGCGGAGAAATTCTATTTATCATTCGCTTAGTTTACAAGCAGAATAATCAATTGCAGTTCCAGTCATGCGAAAGACAATGGGAAATTAGAAGAAAATCAATTAAACAAATTCCTTTCTTTTTGTGGTTTTATGACGACAAAGGACTCGTTTTCATCAAGAACGTGCATTTGGATAAAAAACAAAATAGATGTATGTTTATCAAAATAACAGGTTGTAATACCTATTACAATTGAACGCTTAAAATAATTTTTTTAAGGTAAAAATGGGCATCATGCGATGAACAAGAGATTTAGTTAAAATTAAACACAATTAATATTCACAGCGAATCAAATGGTTGCAAATATTTTAGTATTACATATAACTCTAAATAACTCTATATCTCTAAATACGAATATAAATACACTTTAATACTGATAATCATAACAAGGAAAGGTTATTGACTAATAGGTCCATATAGAGGTGTGTAATTTAACTTTAAAAATATTTTGTTAAGGGAAAAATGGGCATCAAGTGATTACCAAGAGATTTAATTATAATTAAACACAATTAATATTCACAGCGAATCAAATGGTACAAAAGTGTTAGTATTAAATATAACTCCAAATACAAATATGTATATAGACACCTTACTACTGATAATCATAACAAGTAAAGGTTATTGAATAACAGGTTCGTCTAGAGGTGTATCCATCAAAACTAAAAACCGCTGCTTTAATTGATTACTATTTTATGGTTCACTAAACAAAGCTAATGTTGCTTTAGGATCAAATTCCTTAACTAGAAGAAAATAACAAGAAGAAATATCTTTCCCAATGCGGATGTTAAACTTGATTTTTATACCTTCACGATTTTCCAGTAAAGTTGACTGTTTATATATATATATATATATATATATAAAAGATAGAGGAATTTTCACGGTTTAGTGATTTTTCAATACGAACATCTGCAAGGTTCAATTTTCAATCCCATTATATGATGGTCTCGAGTTTCAGATATTGCTTTAAGAATTTAAAAAATTATCTTTCCAAATAATTGCATGTTATGTGACCTCTAAATAATATATATAAATCAGTAATTCAAAACTGATATCGTCAGTCTATTAACCAGAAGTAATTATTAACTTTTTTTTTGAGTGTTTCAAACAAAATCAGTTCAGAGGAAGTGTATCTGTGCTGCACTTCAAATGTAATTTAACATGATAACCAAAAAATGAAAAGAGCTAGATGGATAAGATTCGTTATGCAGATTTAACACCTATAGTGTAGATCTCCATTATATTTTTAATCTATTCCAATGAGGGGTTGACCATATGTCGGTTCGAATTTCAGAAACATCTAAACTCGATAATCAAAAAACGCAATAAGTTAATATATTAAATTTGATATGGGGTTTTGTAACTACAACTGTAGTTTTTCGTCAAATTTTGGTTTTAATCTCTTGGGGAAAACGGATCTAAATCCTAAATTCGATTTGCGATGTTATTAACCGCAAGTCAGAATTATTATGCCAAATAACTCGCCAAAGTAGACACGACGGATTCAATAAAAATGCGAAAGGTTAATATTGCATAATGATTGTACCCAGAGCCGTGCTAAACTTTCTCTGGTATGTTATAGAGTATGCGAGAAAGTTTTGGGGATACCACTACCATTGATTTTAACTATTTTAGAATGCTAAGACTACGAGAATTTTTTTTTTTTTTTGAAAATTAAAATTGAATCTTTTCATCGAACTCGTTATAATATAAAAGATTAAAATGAAATCCGCTATGCATATTTCAGTGTATCATGTCAGAACATCATTTCTTGAACGGCCAAGCACCACGTGCTCGAGCAAGTTATATTTTTATTCATTTTAATCGTTTCATTGAATGAGTCACTTTAGTACTGCAAGCGATCCAAAATAACTTCGCCTCGCATTTATTGCTTTAAAAAATATCACTTTTCTTATTTATTTCATATAATGGCGTGCTCAAAATGACATTTTTCGAGGTTTTATTTGCTGTAGACATGAACTTAATTTTTTTTTAAATCCAAGCTTTTGTAAATGCAATGGCAACACCTTATTAAATGCTGATTCTTTTTTTTTTTTTTGAGGTGCTCGTGCAATAATAAAATTTTAATTTTTCGGCTACGGATTTTTGTTGACGTCAAAAACCTCATCCCAAAAACAACGTCATGTTCTGACATGATAATAAATTAGGGTACATTTCTATTTATCAGCTAACATATACATGTTTCTCTTCGAAATACAATAATGGCTAAAGAAATGATAGTGATGAAGGAAGAAGTGGTACACACAGTATTAGGGAAAGGGTATAACACATGACTTATGAATTTATAAATTTTCATCGAAGTTATATCAATAAAAAAATTGTTAATGCAAAAATAAACTTTTCTAGACATCTTTTTAAATTATTATTTTAAAATCAGATTCACTGTAACAAAAATCTCGACACATTTCAAGTTATCTCACAAACCACAAAGATACATAAATAATATGCTCTGATTCAAATCGTATGCTCATAAAAATGCAAAAATATTCCTATTTCCCAATGCATTTGCTGAAATGAAAGATTATATCCAACAAGAACCGAAAGAGGGAGAGAGAGAGAATAAGGGAGAGATAAAAATCTTTATTATTAAAAATCATTGATTCATTTTTGATATCATTCCAGACGCAGACTTTTGCTGGTTTCTCCGTTTTCTGCCTAGAGATTTGAATATTTAAATCACGAGAATAGCTGCTGAATGGAATCTAATCTTAAAAGACAAGATAAATTTGAATTTTGCTTATCTTACAAGACCTTTTAATTACAATTCCGAAGGAAAATTTGATGCTGTAAAAAGATTAAATTTGAATTTACTGCCACTGGTTGAGAGCACTGATAAATTAGTATCTGAACTCATGAATAATGGAAATGGGGAAGAATAATGGAAGAGTGGTTTCGTTAACGAAACTTCCAATATTCCATTAATGCATTTTTTTTCTTTGGTTTGAATCAAACCACAAAATTTATATGTTAAAATGCATACTAGTGAAAAGTGAAACAAGTCTAGGATTAGAAACAGCTACTCATTTGGAAATATTTATTTAAATAGCACAAAAGAATAGACATCTTTTTAATCCGATTTTAACGAAAAATAGTTATAACAAAAATGTAAATGAAAATGATGTAAAAATTAATGCAAATGTAATGATTAATGAAAACGAAAACTCTCGTTCTCGAATGTTAAGTGGAAGGGGAGAATCGTAGTTTTGGAGCGTGTACTTCTTGTAATAAGCAAAATCAATACAAATAAACCACACAATTTATTTCATATTAATCCTTATAAATGATGAAATCAGTATCATACAAGCAATAAAATCCATCCCTTTAAGTTTTTGATTGAAAATAACTTTAAATATGAAAATCCATTTAACCCTTTACACTCGTAAAAGTAATTCGATGCATATTTATTCACTTAAGACAAGAACTTGTTATATATATATATATATATATATATATATATATATATATATATCAGCTTCAAGGTAACACTCTCTCTTTATCCCTCATCTACAGGCCGTAGCGTTCGACTAAACGAGGAAGCAGACAAGCGGGAAAAATAGAAGTAAGGAGACGTAAGGATCGAAAAGTAAAAGCATCGAAGCTGATGAGTAACAGACATTGTTAGTCCAGAAAAAAGGTTCTATACTTTTGTTCTTTCTCTTCATGTTCGTGTAGTCCTGTGTCCGTGCATTAAAATATACAAAAGACAAACGTGTGGTCTTATTTTTATGGAGTATGTTCCATGCAACACGACCCTCTCTCTCTCTCTCTCTCACACACACACACACACACACACACACAC
>JAOUZG010006535.1:6959600-6974867 GCA_026289955.1 Argiope argentata
TCTATCAAAGGGATAAAAATCCCCAATGCCTACAATTTTTTTTAAAGATATCTAAAATTCCCTTTTCCATATCGACATGAGCCAAAGAAATTCCTATCAACTCCCCATAGTAAAATCACTGAAGGTAAGAATTAAGCTATCTTTTGCACTTGTAACGCGACGCCATCTCGAAGAAATGATGATAGACGATAGTTTTATAATCGCTTCTTGTACATAAAACACCTCTTTTAGTGAAATAAACGGGAGTTGAAATGTATATTTACATATTATATATAATGGTTACTTCTTGCGGACACATTTTTAACATCAGAAGAAAAAATCTGCCATTTTAGCAAATAAGCCGCTGTTTACATAATTATCTCACAAATTTCTGATAGTTAGGATAAATAATCTGAACGTTTAATATTTAAAACTTTATGATGACAAGTAAGTTGGATAGAAGTTAACGAGTTTAATTCATCCTTATTGTAATATAATTCTTTAATACAGCCCTGTTTAATTACCTTTTATTATGGCTTTACCTTTGCACACCAACATATGCATTAAAGAAATGCCGAATAATTAACCTACAAAATACATCATTCGAACTTCTTTAACACAAATTTTCCACATTTGCATTTTACGAAGTAACTGAAAATCCTTTACTTTCCCTATAACTTCAAAAAGCACCTTCTTCTTTTTTTATATATAAAGATTCGCCAGTACGATATACATGAGAAAAATAACTATCAAAAATATGCTTTTCTACCTCCTGGAATGCTATTTTGAAACTAAAAAAAGAGAATAAATAAATTCTCTTATGATTGGTAAGCTTTTCCTCTATCAGCTGAATCCAGCGTTTCTAATACATGTAGCCGAACATCTTGTCTATACAAGGTATGGAACAGCTTTTCTTGGTCCACGTCCAAAATTGCAAAGAGAGACCCCTAGATTAAATTCTGAGCCCCACACCTTCTCGAGAGCTGTTTCAAAATCATCACTCACTTGTTCTGGAACTCCAGCCTAGCCAAAAGCTCCATGTCTTCTTTGGAGCAAGGGGTTCCCGAAGGGGATAGAAGAATCTTGCACTCCCCTCCTCCCAAGGACAAGTTATCCTCTGCTCCTGAGGACGTGGATGAAGTGGAGAGGGTGGACGCGCTGCTGCCATCGGTGGGGATGGGCAGAGGAGTGAACAAAGAGGGGACAGGTTCCGATGTCATGGCGACCGGTGAGGAGGTGGCCATCAGCGAAGGTTTCTGTTCGCAGAGGTGGACGTTTTCTGTCCGCGGCGGCGATGCTTTTGACCAGGAGTCATTTCCGTCATCATGACCAGTGGAAACAGCGGGTTCTGGTAAGCTCGCGGAATCGCTAGAAAAAAAAAAGAGACAAAATTAAAATTTGTCAAATGTAGTAAAATATGAAAAGATTAGTTAAAATTTTGTATCAGATCTTCGATTATCAGTCAATTAACCCTTTGCACTAGGAAAAGCAATTCGACGAAAAGGTTTTCACTTAATATAAAGGCTTGTATATTGTACCAAAATTATATACATAATTGTTCAAGTATAATTTCCCCGAAAAAATTAATTTATATCTTTTTACCGTTCTATAGATATTTTTAACAGTAAAAATTATGAAATAAATGAATAAAATGTCAAAATGATCCATCGTTTTGATAGGTCAGTGAAAGACATCATCCAAGTACAGACGTTTAATATTATAGCACATGTTTCTTTATTTTCTCATTAAAATAGAATAAATAATACCCAAAAGCAATTTGAATCAGTTTAATTTTCAAGCTGCATACAATAAAAAACAAACAAACGAGTAATATCAGAGGGGGGGGGGGGAAGTGTAAAACACCTCTGTTGAGTCAATTTAATGAAATATAAAATCAAAAAACAACGCGAAAGATTTATTACTCGCTTGTTAATTATATATGAAGCTAAAGCCCTTAATAAAATTCAACAAACATAATTTTATTAACCTTTTGCACTCGGGAAAAGTAATCGATGTATATAATAATTCATTTTATAAAAAGATTTGTTTATATCTCAGAAAAAAAAGTCCAAATAATTGTTTTAAAAGGAATTCTCAAGTTTAATTAATTTACATTTTCTTACAACTCAGCATCTTTTTTAACAACAAAAAAAATTTAATTAAAAAAATTGAAATCTCAATCTCAGTTTTCATGTTATGATGTGAGAAAATCATTATTTTGAAGGCATTGTTTCTATTAATTAATTTAAGTCATTAACCAATTTACACAGATTTGAAACAATCGTTTGACTCATAATACACATGCGTCGATAGATCGAGAATCCGATAAATGGCGGACATTCACGCCAAGTTGTAACTTTTTGTTGGCGGTAAATCGCTAAATGTCAAAATTTTATTATTGCATTATTTTCTAATAACCTTAAAAGCGGAAAAATGGATGCCCCCAAAGCGATATATCGCCAATTTTTCTGCCCTTTATTTTGTGGTTTCAAAAACATCAAACAAAAACAACATCCTATTCTCACATGATAATAAATAAAACGTCAAAATTATGCACAGTCTTGAATGGCGAGTTGGAGACATCATCTGAATGCAAAAGATTGATTTGAATAATTTTATTCAAAAATTATTAAATACATTAAAAATTTCAAACAGAAATCAATTTCAGATAGCGAATGAAGACAAACTGAATTGGAATGAGAACCTAAGATTCCCGTCAACCGTTTTATAACAAACCTTACCCTATTTCAAATGTATACAGATTCAGACACTTACTATGGATTAAAACAACTTCGCATGTCAAAATTTAAGCCCAACTTTTTATACGAATGTTCAAAGAATAATGAATTAAGTGTTAATAAGCAAAAAATATCTGCTATTCAATATCAAAAAATTTAATAACACAAAAATATAAAAAAAATTGATTATACGCAGAAAACTTTACTTTAAAAATCATTCTTTAAAAATATGTGCATAGATCAAAATGACGAGTCTGATAATTTTTGCTTTAATTACATCTAAATAAACTAAATTTACAATTAGAAACTTAGCTTCAACAATAATAATAACAAAAGCATGAGAATAATGAACGTTTGTTTGCGATAACTTGAAATTTTACAAAGGGGAAACCTATATTTACAATATTAAATAAAGATGCATTAATTCAACCCACGTGTAATGAAATGAAACAAATTTAGCTCTTTGATCAAAGGACCGCGACTCTGCGGTTTAACTACTACATCCTGCTTCCTGGGTCAAAAATATTTGCTGTGTAAGTTTATTTAACGTCGTTGTTTAAACGAGACAGATGCGAAGCTTTAACGAAAAATGCGCCTTGTATAAATGTATAATATCCTTTGAAAATCTAACTTAGATACTAATTAACTTGGGCGGTATTTTAAAAATGACTACATAACATAAAATATAACACATACTGATTAGATGTATAAACTTGGCTGTATTATTGCAATGGTGCATAAAAAATAATACATAACAAACTAAAAATTTCAAAATTGTCTGATCTTAAATGTGTACTGAATATTAACGAGAAAAAGTAATCAAGAGACTGAAAAACAATCAAGAACATAAACAATCCAGCGAAAATAATCAAGATTTTTATTTGTACTGAATTAATGATGAGTGTCTTTGTTATCTTAGCAGAGCGAAGCGAACATTTTTTTTATATTGAGCAACTTAATTTTTAGTTTTGAAAAATGCAAACAATCCACTATTCAGAGAAATCAACACATCAAAGACAATCTGTAATTTGTTCAGACATTTCATAAAACAAATTTCAAATGCAAGTCATTTTTTTAAATGATTCGTAAGACAAAAAAATTCCATTTCTTAAAAAGAAAATTTAATGAATTGCAAATTGAGTCGTTTCTTAAAAATATATTTGTATTATAATTTATTTTAAATGTGATCCTTTATTTTTATTATCGTTTAGGAATATTTTTATTATTGCTAGCATGCAGAATAATAAATAATTTTCAGCGTTGTTAATCAGTCCTTTTATTTTTTTATATATTATAAATTATCCCAATAAAAAATTAAGAACATTAATTTTTGATTAATGAAAACAGTTAATAAAGATAAAGAATTGGAGTTAAAACACATTTAAATACTAAGTATTTTCTTTCCAATCATATTCGTAATAAAAAAATATATTATAGAATATTTCTGGAAAGTTATTTACGAAAATTTTAAAACAAGGGTTTTGCTGAAGAAAAAATAGATTTTTGCTTTTCTTCTCGTCCATTTCACCCCAGGAAACCCTTATTTAAAGTAGTTATTAGTTTTTCACATCACATTACTTCTCGAATATTGCTCATATATTAGATTTCAAAAACGTTTCAACACTCATCAACAAGCAGAATCGTAATATGATTTTTCACAAAGTAATCTTATTCGTTAATATGATTTTTTTTAAAAATCCCTTCCTTTTATACTGTCAGAATTTTTTTGTTTTCTTAACCCCTAAACCGGTTTATTTTCCTTACTATCTAATAAGATGACACCTTATATTTGAGGAATATTTTTTTATTGATTCAAATGGAAATCTATGGAATACTTGGCTTATCTATGTATTCGAAGTTATTTTACTATTGAAATATAATCGATGCAAGTACGGCGTACGGGCAAACCGATTAAGGGGTTAAATCATTGAAAAAGTACTTTGAATACTAAGAAAAACATATGAATCACTGTATCATTTATAAGGAATTTGACATTTATCATTTTTGGAAAAAAAAAAAAAAAAACTGTACAAGAATGGTCATTATAATTGAATGCACCTATATTTATTTATGAACGTTATTGCATATATTTTTCTCTGTGTTTTAGATAATTATATAGGGATTGCTTGATTTTAATATTTAATATTATTATTTTTCTCTCATTCAAATGGAAAATACTTTGTCAAAAATGTTTAAGGATGCTAAACACTGAGTTGAACTTAAAAAAAAAAGGATAATTAAATCTAATATATGGAAAAAAACATAAATGATTAAAACAGCTCTATGACATCTTTATAGTTATTTTTTTAAAATAACAGTCTATTGGAAGTTGTATTTAAATTATTACAAATCAGCCTATAAGATTGTTTTTTTTTCAAGCATCATTCAAGCAGAATAAATAAATCTACTTTTAAAACTCGCTTGATGCCTATCAAAAATAGATAAATAAATAAAGCAAATATAAAATTGCTCTTTAAAATTCCACATAAATATAAAAAAAGCAATATTTAAATTTTATCTCTCTATAAAGATTTATTTATTTCTTCCTCTTTTCAAATCTGTTGATCTAGTTCCCCTTCTTCCCATTTTAAACTTAATTCCCCAACGGTACATATATCTACTAGAAGTTCAAATATTTCTTTTGAGCAGTCAAGTAAGCTTCACATACAAAAAAAAAGTATTAAAAAAAATCAAGCTTAAAGAAGTTCCGAACCCTTTCGTAAGCGGCTTGAAGTTCTCATTTTAAATCTAGACCCTAAGGCTAGACGAAAGCTATTTACTAAACTATTTACAGAACGCCGTCGTGTCGCTGTCAAGGACAAAAAAAAAGTGCTCCGATTTCTGCTATCTGTGTGAAATAAATTGTTCAAATAAATAAAAGAATAGAATTCGTAAAGTCAGCACCATCTAAAATGTGGAACTTTTAAAGAAATATAATAAAATAATAAAAAAAAATCATCGGAATGATTTTCAAATGCTGAAAATTGGGGAAGAATTCTTATCTTTAGGGTTAAAAATACTTCCAAGGATTTGAAGAATCATTTAAAGCGGGAAAGAAATCACTATACGAGTTGAATAACCGTATAAAAAGTGATAAATAAAAAGAATTTATTCGAGTTTTTATAAGTTCGAATCCAGTTGAAAGATTTAAGAATTGGTTTCAAAAAGAACAATTCTTGTTCTAAATGAACTAGATTTCATACTTTTTTTCCTCATCATTAATACATTATGGATTAACAGAAGTTACAGAGGAAGTTAGCACGCATTCCTATTGGTTGAAAATTTTAGTTTGTTAAGCCAAACAATTTAAATATTCCCATTAGCTTAAAATGCCATTAATACTATTAAGATGCCTTCATGATATTGGTGAGGATTCAAAAAATCCAACATCATGGAGATTCCGTACAATATCTGGTGCTAGTAAAATTAATTATATTTTTAAGTAGTTTATAACTGATTTGTAATTTTATTTGGAATATAGAAAAGTTCTTATTTGCCAAAGTAGTTTTTTTATATCATTTTCCCGAGATAAGTTTTATACGTGCGTGTATTCTATAAGAATATAATAAAAAAGAAACCATCACAGTTACAAATTTTTTTGCCATCAAAAATTAATAATTTTTAACTCTAATACTTTAGTTTAATTGATCTTGATCATAATAAAAACACACTTTTTAAGTGCTTCTAATTCACATCAACAAATTTTCTATCGTATTTTTACTATAGCCGATTGCCAGCGAAAAATCACCTAAGAAATTTGGCAGAATTCTACATTATTTGGCGATTGTTCGCTTTAAAATCACTGCAAGAAATTTGACGGGATACTACATTATTCGGCGATTGTTCACTTTAAAATCACTGTAAGAAATTTGATGGGATTCCACATTATTTGGCGATTGTTCGCTTTAAAATCACTGTAAGAAATTTGACGGGATTCAACATTATTTGGCATTGTTCGCTTTAAAATCATTGTAAGAAATTTCGTAGAATTCTACATTATTTGGCGATTTTTAGCTGGCGCCCGGCTAACGAAAAGTTCCTTTCTATTAACAATATCAAGAAGATTCCAGACAAACTACTAAGCAAAAATCATAATGGATTCTTAAAGAAACGCAAGAGAATGCTGCCAACTTTACTTTTGCCTGTGCGGAATTTATTTCAAGAACAATCAATGAAATTTAAGTGGATACATGTTGTCACCATGACATTATTGGGATTTTTAATACAATCAGAAGAAATAAAAATAACTTATTTATCTTCAAATCAATATCGAATAAAAATTTCAAATGAATCAAATAATAATGTTATTTACTTGCTTTAAATATACATTTCAAAGATTGCGAAAGATAGATTAAATGATGAATATGTCACATTTAGAAGGAAAGTCGACATCTAAAATGCTTTAGATAAATACCTGAATTAAGATTAATATGCTATATTGAAACAGTGGAAGAATTAAAGAGATTAGATATAAAAAGAACCAACGTTCTGGCAAAAATCGTATTCTTGGCCCTAATTGGCGCTGCTACAAATAAATGATTGGCTGATTAGGCTTAAGTCGATGATTACCTCAGCGAGCTTGTCCATGGCAAGTGCCATAAGAAACGACAAGCAACATATATAAAGAGCAAACGTTAGAGTCAATGATCTTTATCAATCAAAAAATAAATGCCGATTTAAAAAATGATTTTTTATATGATAAAAATCAAACACAAAAGTTCATATGAAAATGTTTTAATTTTTCTATGTGCCTTTATACGAGAATTTGAAATGCTACTTTAAAAAACTGCAATTTAAGGTCCAGACACCACTAATTTATAAGTTTAAAAGTACAGATTGTACTATAAAGAAATAAGGAATAAAAAAAACTCTGTAAGAGTCAAATATCATAAACATAAGAGATAGAGAGACCCCCCACACTCATCTCTGGGAAAGAAAAGAAAAAAATTGCAACGAAAAATAAATGTATACGAGAAAAATAACGTTCCAATTCTCATTTATTGAAAACAAAGGAAATACATTAGATTAAAATTTATGAGCTTTAGTTACAATGTTACAATCTTAAACTAAGAAAATCGATACAAATTGATAAAGAAAATACGAATAAAACAATAATTCGAAAATGGTTCAAATGACCTAGATTTTCGACGTCAAGAACTAAAAAACAAAATGTAGTGAATAGATAAAATAGAAATACAATTTCAATGTAAACAATCTATTTTTATCGAATCCTATTCAAGCAAATTCAATAAAGGGAACGGGTTCTCTTTTCTGGTTTAAAAATTTATTCTATGTTCGTGCATTAAACATTAAAATAATATTTGATAAATGTATATAGTTAGCGTTCTTATTTATTTTTTATATTTATGATATTTATACCACCAAAACTTAAACTTAATCCAGAATGAAAGCAATACCACTCTCTATTCTGTAAAATAAATATTTTCTTACCGAAGCAGTTTCGTAAATGACCAAATTCTTTATCCCTTATCTTCCATTTCTTAGTCCCTTATTTTTCAAGATTTGGAATTTATTTGAAATGAGGAAGTTAAAAAAATAAAAGCGAAAAGGAAAGTCTTCCCGCAGAAGAATACCAAGTATTCTAGAAAATCGGCGAAGAGTGTAGAAATCGTGCATTAGTAAGCAGATTTAAGAATATTGGAAGGCAGTAAATAATGAAACGTTTCACCGCCTTCGGCAAGTTTTCTACTCATAAATGCGCTTGCTGTGAAGTTTTTATTTACTATTTCTTATCATTTAATGTTAGGAAGAAAGAAAAGGGGGGAGGAGACGAAGTTTTATATAGCTATGGTAAAAAAAAAAAACTAAAAAAAAACACGAAGTTAGCTAGAATATAGTTCTTAGCCAAATAAATTCAGCAATTCTGTTTTTAATATTCAAACCAATCTTAGCAAATGTAACCGTAACTAGGATTTTGCCGACAGATATATTTTCTAGAAATGTCATTACAACTATGAAATTTTTTTTATTAAATATATTTTTAGCAAGAGTATCTTCTTAATAAATTGGGAGATATAATTTATAAAACTATTATAGAATTTACAATATTTTAATGCTAATAAATGCTCCTTTTTCTATGACTAAGCTGGGGCCATGGTGGCAAGGTCTCTTCCCGTGAGCCGTAGGGTTTCAAGTTCGATGCCCGATCGCACTGAAGTACCGTCGTGTAAGGGGGTCTGTTTCACATTAAGTCCGTCAGGGCCAAACGCCCTCTCGCTGGTGTAGTCTTGAGACTGGGATTAAAATTTTGCCAACAAATTGAACTCAGGTATCTTCCTCGTCATCTGACCACGTTTCAAACAAGGTCCGTTAAAAAGTAGTCCTAGTATTGCTTTACAACGGGACTATGACTAAGCTAGAATTTAAAAAAAGTTGTGTGCTTTTTGTAGACAATTTTTCTCAAAACGAATTATGGGAAATAATCAGAGCTTTTATATAGGTATGTTTCTATCCATCAAAATTCCTCATAAATAAATATGGTAATGATTCTCAGATAATTCTTTCCATCAGTATATGAGTCATACGTAAAATGATCCTAAAATTCTTCAAGGACTTTTATTCTTAAAATTTTCAAGGAAAACAGTTCAATTTTTATCTTCAGTGACGATTTCTTTGCTCAAGCCTTCGCAAGAACAGTGCAACGAACTGACTAGACAAGCAGAAAAAAGGAAAGAGAGAAGGCGTGAAAAAATATTCTAACCGTATATAATTTTTGAAAGAAATTTGCTGCATAAAATTATTTTTGGACAGTACGTTAATTAAATTTTTTACACATATGTAGTAATTTCTAAATTTCTATAAAACAAAGAAAAAGGAAGAGAGAGAGTGAGAGAAACTAAAAAAAATCCTTGAATATTGTTAACAGACAAAAGAATAAAAAGTGAGCTAGCCGTAATGTAAGGTTGAAATCACAGCTTGAATTTTATCATTAATAAAAAAGTTATTAATTAAAATCCACAAACTAAATATTTAAATAAATAAAAGAAATGAAATATCAATATTTCAATAAGTGCCATCTAGTAACCATTACGCAAACAGTTGCTACTTATATTCTTCAAAATATAAGTTTCATATATAACAAAAATATGCGTTCTGTATTATAAAAAAGTGATACAAAATTCCAAAAAGACAAGTAATCGGAGATATTTCGACATACATAAGCAGAGAAATGACATCTCAGCGGTATATAAATAATCTAATAGAATGCCTCTGTACGCACGATTTCAAGATAAATATTTGCTTATTGTGAAAAATCGGTAAAACTATGCTGTTTGGAGATCCCATTATTTCGTTTTAATCTCCCAGACGAGTAACATAAAAAAAAAATATATCAACAAACAAGATCAGCTGTCTTAGTTATATAGAGCGCAGACGCTGATTAAAACGGAGGGGAGAAAATCGCTTTTACCTCATTTTAAACCTCACTGAGTAAGCTGAATTGAAGCCAAAGGAAGAAGGGGCAAGGCAATCTGCGTTTGCATACTTCGCGTTATGCTAAATGAAGCAGGTTAGGTGCCAGTTTCGAAAATTAGAAGGGAAAATGAGATTTCAACCGTTGGGCGAAAACTTCTCAGCATGATATAACGTCTTAGGCTTGATTCGTTATTTCTACAGTTCATTTTAAAAATTAACTTTTTAGTTAATTTAGCGGTTTACGTTTTTTTATATATATAATAGCGATAACATTACAAAAAGAAAATTTATTAGATATAGGCGATACACACGCGTATATAAAATGAGGTGACTTAAACATGTAGTTGCAAAATATATTTCAAAATATTTTTAAAAATTCCTTAGAATTGCAAAAAACTCACTAAATCTTTTTTTTTCTTTCTATTTTTAATTTTAAAGCAATGTAAAAATGATCTTTTTGTGATAATATTACTTTAAAGTTGTTGAAAAAAAATCAAAACTTAGATAAATTTTTAATTGAAAATCTAAACTTTGAAGGCAAAAAAAAAAAAAAAAGGAAAAGAAATTATCTTTACGAAGTACTTATTATCTAAGAAGTGCTTCCAATTTGATAACTCTGCGTCTCAATAATAGTGTTTTGAACAATTTATTTTTTTTATTTATAGTGCACGTCTCATTCAGGGATAGCATTCAAACTTACAAGCATTTTTATGTAATAAAAAAATGACGTGCCACTACAAAATAAGTTTTTTTCTCCAATAAAAGAAAACAGAAAATGTATCCATAATTAAATCAAGAAAATCAGTCTGATTTGATCCTAAGTCCCATTTTTTTTTTCAATTTGTGGAATACACTTTTCTGAAAATAATTATTATTAAATTAAAGAAATTAAATTACCATATTTATTTTCCTCCAAACTGAGATTGAAATAATAATTCAATTTATTTATTTTAATTATGACTAAACTAATAAAAAATTGGACGAAAAGAGTAAAACTTTTTTTATTCATTATTAACTAGTGAAACTAATCGTATTTAATCCCCTGCATTTCGAATTTATTTAACGTCTTAATTAGATGCTTTATTTTATTTCAGGTAGTTTTTTTTTAAATTCCTACTATTAGTTCACACTCTCCCTATATATATCTTGTTCAAATTTTCAATCGTTATTAAAGTACTTTTTATTCATCAACTCAAGTTCAAGTAATTTTTTTAAAACTTGTAGTGGATGACACTTGATGTTAATACAGTTTCTTTTTTCAATAATTAATTCCTTAATTTTAATACTTTAAATAGAGTTTTAGCAGTTTGCAATGAAGATTGAAAACAACAGGCAGTAGTTCAAACGGTAAAATGCTGGGATTTCAGTATTTTTCACGTTAAGGTCAAGACTGCGATTTTCATTCTTGCGAAAATCAATATTTTTTTGATAAATATATTACTTGTTATTATATTGTATTAATTGTAATTAGTTGATAAAAAGCAATTAAAATAAAAAATTTCTTTGTTGACCTAAGTAGGAGTGGACATAAACTTTTTTATAAATTATTTCCACTGATATAATAAAGGAAAAGGCATCACAGATTTTTTTACATTTTAAACTGTCTTTATCCAAAATTAATAGATACTGAAATACAATTTGAATTTACAAATTCTGCAATGCGATTCAAAAATCTAAAGTTAATGTTTGTAATTAAAATCAGCAGAAGTGGTTTTCTCAAAACTTTCTCGCATAATCGCTAATAAAGTTGCTATTTGCCCTCGCCTCAATATATGAAATAGCGGACCTTGAGTAAGATGACGAATGGTTTGCTTGGATTCACAAAAAATATCTACAAAATACAGATCTTTGGTATATAACTACCATTTGTACTGAATCTATCTTGTAAAATGGAATTGCATTTTTTGATCAACTGAAATCAACGTTTAGACACAAAATCGCATACCGGATTTCATTAAATTGCCATTGCATTCATGAGAAATTGTGTCTACATACGCGCGAAAGTAAAGATCGATTTATGTTCAATCTTTGAACAGATTTGGTTCAATGTCTAATACGAATCTACATTCTAAATCTAAGTCTATGTATCAAATTTTATGAATCCTAACTGTTTATGTTTTGTAGTCATCGAGTTCAGTTGTATTTGAAGTTCCTTGAACCAAACTTCCTTTGAATGAATTTTGTTCAAAATTTGATAAAAATCTACAAATTTGATCTAAAATCCATATACTTATTTTATGCATTCAACTCAAGGTATGCAAAATACCGATTGACTAACGTTCAATCTTTTGACTGATTTTGTTCAATATCTAATACGAATCTTCATTCTAATGCGAAATCCATGTATCAAATTTTATGAATTCCAGCTGTTTATGTTTTGTAATCATCGAGATTACTAGTACTCGAACAGCCAATCAAACTTCTTTTGAATGAATTTCGTTCAAAATGTGTTCAAAATCTAAGGATTTGAACACAAAATCCATATACTTATTTTATGCATACAACTTGAGGCATTCAAAGAGCAGATCGACTAACGTTCAATCTTTTGCAGATATGGTTCAATATCTAATACGAATCTACATTCTAAGTCTATGTATTAAATGTAATGAATTCGGTTTATGTTTTGAAGTAATCAAGCTCACTTGTACTTGAAAAGCCAAGACTTCTTTTGAATAAATGTCGTTCAAAATTTGATAAAAATCAACAAATTTGATCTAAAATCCATATACTAATTTCATACATATAACTCAAAGCAATTTTGAGTTATCGCATTCACCGATAAACATAAGGGCAAAAAAATGCTTTTTGAACTCAGAAAAGTCTGAATCGTAGAGATTCATTACAAACTCAAATTAAAAATTTTGACACTTACAATATTATTTCTATGTTACTAAGCATAGAAATAATATTGTAAGCGTCAAAAATCTGAGAGAGTACAAAGAATTCTTTTTATCAAAAAATAATATCCAAGTTCGAATGCTATCTACTAAGGTAACATATATAAATAAAAAAATTCTAAATGATATCAGAGAAATAAATCAATACTGGCAGTAAGAAATTTCGATAATTCGATATTTCAGAAAACAGAAAAATCGCTTCCAGCATCAATGCAGTTTTGAAATGTTTTCTTAAAAAATACTTTTTAACAAATAAATGCCTGGAGCTAAGACATTATATCCATTACAGATTTTTAAATCAATTCCTACTTAGGTCAATAAAGAAAAAAAATATTTTAGTTACTTTTTATTAAATAATTATAATTCACATAAATAACTTATCAAAAAATTATATCTGGCCAAAACAAAATGAAGTCCGTATCCGTTAGAAAAAAAGAAAAAAAAATCTGAACACACTGCGCATTAGTGAATTTTCAAAACTAATTAGGGCAACGCAAATGCGTGAATTTTTTACGCCGGTTGGGATAGCGTGATACAGATTAGAAATTTTTAATTTTCTTTATTCTGTATTATTTTAATTCTAAAGTACTTCAAAATGATTCGATTAATTAACAATGTTTACAATGTTTCGATTAATTAACAATTAACAATTTTAACAATGTTTCGATTAATTAACAATTAACAATTTTAAATGCATCAAACACTAAAAAAATAAACAAAATCGTTTGAAATAATTGGTCGAAAACACTTTAAACCTAACCTCATTAGCGTGAGCAAAAAAAAAAAAAAAAAAAAAAAAAAAAAAGTCTTACTCATTTGGCAATGGCGAAATGAAGATTTTTTGGGGGAAACTAAGCCAACTTTTAATTAATAAAAATTAACCAAATTAAAGAATTAATATTTAGAAAAAACTATGTTAACATCAAGTTAAAGTTTAAAAAAGTGTATTTGAACTTGAGTGGATGAATAAAAAGTATTTTATTATCGATTGAAAATTTGAGCAAGATATATATAAATATATATTAGGAGAGAGTAAACTAATAATAGGAATTGAAAAAAAAAATGCAAGGAAAATTAATAGCATAACTGCTATGACACATCTCACTGACCTCATATCAGTATACCCTAATTGCTCAATCATGTATTGAACAGTCACGTTCTAATCTTAGTTCGTAAATAAAAGTTCAACTAATGAAAGCAGAAGAATATTTATAAAATAGTAAGCAAATAAAACCATTAAATCAGTACTCTCCCAGTTTCGAAAGTTTAATATCAGAACAAATTTAACGAGAGAGATAGGAAATCATAAGTCAAAAGAATAATTCAATTCTTTGCATTTACAATTCTATTAGGCTATGAGATATATCAAATAACTTTTTTGAGGATGTATTTTCCGAAGCATATCTAATTTAATGGGATTTAAATATTATGCATAATGCATTCCCATCTGACTTCTAATCGTTTTCGTTTTAAAAGAATTTGTAGATTTGAATCAATAACGAACGGATACGTTTCATTTCAATTCAAATATTGAAATTACATGATAATATGCTGCAAAGTTACGCTCTTTTAAAAATTTCAAGTTAAATATGCATACACTACACCTTCTCAAATTAAACATCAAATTTCTTTTTAAATTTTTGGCCGGATTAGTTATGCACAAAAACAATGCAATTATATTTAGATTAGGTTTAAAAAAATATTAGATTTAAAAAGAAAAGATCGTTAGAAAATAATCAATAAAATGATTTCAATTAAAAATAGAAGGAATAAGTAACAGACTGTTATTATAACTTAGAATTAAATATTTAAGCACGGTATTTCATTATAACATTAAAAGAAAACCAAAAATATATCCCTTCAAATCTAACAATTTTGTTCCGTTCAACTTACAGACGAATTTCAAATTTTTTTTATCTCGTTATAAATAAGCGGAGCATATAGAACATTCTTTCAGTTACATATAATACTGACTGATATAAATAGAAAGAAGCTAAACTAGCAGGTATATTAGATGTTTATTTGGCGGCAGTACACGTAAAATTCCAAAATCTCCAAACAGGGATCATGGTAGCTAATGTTTTAAATATATGCCAAACCGCTTCTTTTAAATAAAAGTTTAAAAAAAATAAATAAATCTAATAATTATAAATTTTTATTCATAGATTATAAAAGTTGCATTTCTCTCTCTCTCTCTCTCTCTCTCTCTCTCTCTCTCT
>JAOUZG010006535.1:6980420-6998280 GCA_026289955.1 Argiope argentata
AGCTGAAACAAAGATAATATTAATAGATGTAGAGAATCAACGCGACATCCTCCCACCTAAGTTAACATTTTACATTAAAACTTTAACTTACACATAGTTGCAAGAAAGATATATAAAATTAAGAAAATTAAATTGTTCACAAGTCCAGTCTTTTAGGTATTTTGACAGTGCGGCCTGTTCTAGTCTTTTGAAACTGTGGCTCAAAGCTTACATCATACACATCGTTAGAGCCAGACTCCTTACATGTTTCCAACTTCTTAGTTGAAAAATTCTCAACAATTAGATCATCATTAGAGACTTCTAGTGGATACAATCTCTGTATCGGCCTTAGTAATTCTCCATTTGCCGTTTTAAGTCTCACGAGTCTTGTCACTCCGTCTCGACCTGGAATAATCTCTATTATTTTCCCCAGTGGCCAATTCAGTCGCTTGGTGTTATCACTTCCTATCAACATAATATCACCGACCTTCACTTCCACTGATTTTGTCTTATCCGATTTTTGGATAAGTGCTCCTAGATATTCGGATCTAAATCTTTTCCGCAGATCCTTTTGTAAGTTCTCTCTGTATTTCACTCGTTTATTCAGACTTCTGTGTCCAATATCATCAAGATCAGGAACACCACTTGTTTGAATGTCTTGAAGAAATAGAGATGGACTCAAAGGCATCAAAGTAGCATCATTTTCAGTGACATAGGTCAATGGACGGGAGTTGATCACTGCCTCACAATCGCAGAGAATTGTGACCATTTCTTCGGAAGTTAAAGAAGCTCTTCCTAGTACTCGTCTTAGTAAACTCTTGAGAATACCTACTAACCTCTCCCACCAACCTCCCCACCATGAGGCAGTTGGTGGATTGAACTTCCATTGAATTGGTGATATAGATGTATCATCAGTGATCTGCTTCCAATTTAGATCTCGTAGTGCATTGGAAGCTCCCACAAGGTTAGTTCCGTTGTCACAGTAAATTATTTTACTTCTTCCTCTGCGGGATATAAATCTTCTAAGGGCTAGTAAAAAACTCTCAGTAGACATGGACTCAACCAATTCTAGATGTACTGCCCTGTATACGGCGCAGGTGAATAAGCAAATCCAGGATTTGGTGTTACCTCTTAAGATCACTGGACCAGCAAAATCAATGCCACAAATTTCAAACACAGCCGCTTCTCGGAGTCTGTCGTTTGGAAGGGTTGCTGTGCAAACTTGCATGCTTTTTGCAGAAAATCTTCTACATACGGTGCACTTATTAATCAAAGATCTCACCGTTTTTCGAGCGTTAAGAAGCCAAAATCTCTCTCGAAGAATATTTATTAAAATTTGGGTACCAGCGTGGGCATTTTTCTCGTGATAATATCGTATTAATCTCTTGACCACCTCATGATCAGGCGGAAGAACAGCTGGAGTTTTAAACTCTTCTGAATCTTTTCGAAATGTAAGTTTCGTTTTCAGTCTGAGGATTCCACTCTGATCCTTAAATACTCCTAAAGTTTTTAATTTATCATCTCTCTCGTCCACAAAGCAATCCTCTTGAACCATTTTGATTAATAATTTCTCGGCTTCAAAAATTTCACGAAAATCAAGGTCTCCATGTCTTTTCTTAATTTTTTCTGCTCGACAATTAAAGATAAACCGTAGAATCCAGGCAATAAGATGAACTATTTTCTGGTATTTCGAAAAATATTTGTAATACCAGTCATCTTTAGGAAAAAAACTTGTAGAAATCAAACTTCTTGTCACAGATGAAACTATGGTCTGTTTCTTTTCTCGAACAATCTCATTTTCATTTAAGACTGGATTTCCTCTTGGCCAATCCTCTTTAGGCAAGTAAAGCCAACTTGGTCCTAACCACCAGTTAGATTTCAATAAAGTTTGAACTGAACAACCTCTACTCGGGAGATCAGCCGGATTCATGGAACCAGGGATATGTTTCCAAGAACTTTTATTTGTTAACGCTCTTATTTCCCTCACTCTATTCTGAACAAAGACACTCCAGGCCTCTTCTCTCATGATCCATGTCAAGACAGTCGAAGAATCAGTCCAGAAGTAAACTTCTTCACTCTGAATCTCTGACAAAATAGAAGTTGAAAGCCTTGATGAGATAGTAGCTGCAAGTAACTCAAGTCTAGAGATAGTAATCTCTTCCTTTCCTGTTGGTGCAACTCTACTTCTAGCTTGTATAAGTTGTACTTTAACTGAATCACCAGTCTGTATTCGGATGAAAGCAGCAACAGCATACGCATGTTTACTAGCATCACAGAAAATATGTACTGAAATATCTCCATTTGCAATCTCTGAACCAAAATATCTTGGAAAACGGATTTTCTCTAAACAGTCAATATCTTTAAGCCATTTTAAAAATGCATTTTTCGTAACTTTATCAACTTCTTCATCCCATGTTATTTTCTGCTTCCACGTTTCTTGAAGCAATAATTTAGGAATTAGGATGACAGGACAACATATACCTAGAGGATCAAACAATCTATGAGCTGCAGATAAGATTGATCGCTTAGTTATCTTTTCAAAGCATAATTCTTTTACACTTGCAGTATTAATTCGTAGAGTGTCAGATTTTTTATTCCATACCAGGCCGAGCACATTTGTATCGGCAGAAGTATCAGCATGGACATCACTGAACTCCCACCCTCTAAGCTCGAATTTTTTCTCGGCCATTACCTCAGTCGAAATGTTAATAAATTGCTGCAGTTCTTTTCCATTTTTAACGCAACTAACACAATTGTCAACATAAAAACTATGCGCAAGTTTTTGAATGACACTTTTCGGATATGAAGATTCTCCAGTTCCTATTTTTTTCAAAACAGTTTGTAAATGAAGCTGAATTGTAGAATTTAGAAGAAAGGGGCTACTCGATACACCAAAAACGACACGGCAATGTCTGTACTCTTTCAGCTGACCATCATTACCAATCCACAAAAACCTCAAATAATCTCTATCCCTGGGTGAAACACCTATTTGTAGAAAGGCTTTTCGGATGTCAGCAATAACACCGATCTTCTCTTTTCGAAATCGGGTTAAAATACTCGGAATTTGCTCTATTAGATTCGGACCCTTCTCTAAACAATCATTGAGACTAGGAAATCCTTTTGCTCTGGCCGAAGCGTCAAAGACAGGCCGGATTTTTGTAGTACTATTCTCCTTGATAACTTCTCGATGAGGCAGATAATGTACTAGAGCCTGATCATTTTTGGCAACTTCCTCAATTACTCCCTCCTCAAGCCATTCCCTAAAAACATTTTCGTAGGCTTCATAATTAGACTCGGTTTTAAGACGTTTAACAGTCTTGTTCAGTCTTCCCTTTGCTAAATCAAAATAATTTGGAAGTGGTGGATGATCTTCCAACCAAGGCAAATCTACTTCAAAACGATCATCTACCAAATGAACTGTATCTAGAAAATGCATTCGAGCAGCTTCTTGTAACTCGATCTGGCTTTTCTTCACAGATGGGTCAGTAATGCCAAGAGTATCCAAGGACCATAATTCTGTTATTTTCTCTGCTGTAGATAACATGGACTTAACTAATAAAGATGAACATTCACTTCTCGCCGTATCAGTTATTCGTCCCATAACAGACCACCCAAGTTTTGTTTCAATTGCTACAAGTCCACAAGACATTGCACGATGACCGCCTGTCATGAGCTTCCCAGCTACATCAGCTCCAATAAGGATTTCAATAGGATCTTCACAATTATCCACAATATTTATATTATAAGCAGCTAACTCTTTCACACAAACCTCATTCACAGTAGGTGGCACAGTTTTGCAAATAATTTGTTGACTAAGAACTTTAAAATTACAATTATAATTCTCATGCACACTCGATAAATACAAAGTATATACATCATGTTTACATACCCCAGTATGCTTGCCACCAAATAGGGAGTGCTGCAAATATTCACAGCCATTAGGCTCATAGTTCATTTCTTCAGCTGTAGCTCGTAGTAAATATGACCGCTGTGAACCAGTATCGACAATAGCTCTTGCTGCACGTTTTTTCCCGTTGCCTCTAATTACAACTTTAAATGTTTGCAGGATTACGTTTGGAGTGGTAGACAAGTTGGAAAGAGCTTGATCCATTTCCGAGCTACTATCAGTTCTCTTATTAACTTCAGGTGATTCCTTGTCTTTAGACTCAGATATCGGATTCATTTTTCTACACAGTAGAATGTGGTGTTTCTTGCCACAACACAAACAACTAGCTCTGATATTACAATCTCTGACAGAATGTCCAGTTTTTAAGCATAAAAAACAATTATGAGATTGTTGAACAATTGCCTCTCTTTGCTTCAAAGGCATTTTTCTTACTTTAAAGCAATCTCCAGAATAGTGTGCATTAGAACAAAATATGCACTGTTTTGACACTTGCGACGATGTCAAAAGATCAGTTGCACTAGGCGCTTCATAAAACTTTACATTCCTAGTCTTATTTTCACTCATTTTTTTATCACCAGGAAATTTATCATATTTCACTTCCGTTTTCGGTTTAGAAGCGTTGAAACTTCTAGAAGCAAGAAGAATGCGTTCTTCTGATTCAACCTCATCTTGTAAAAATTCTAAAATAAATTCCAAATCACTTTTCTCCATTTTAGTTGAATTATGATCAGAATCATTCGTGTTCGTTCCAAGAACTCTACGATGAGCTGATCTATAACGCTCCCAAGCAACCAAAGTTTCTTCGGGTAGCGATGACTCAACTAGAGGAAATAACATCGCAGCATATTTCTCCCTAGTAACACCTAATAGCTCAAGTGAACGTAGTTTACTCTCGAGTTGATCAAACAACTTTCTTAACGAATTTTTTGAATAGTTCTGTTTTTGAAGAACTAATGCTAGTAAATCTCTAACGTATACTTGAATTAATAATTCCTCTCTACCAAAACGCAATTTTAATTGTTTTAAAGCTTTTTCGTAGCTATTACCACCTGGAGGAAAACTCTTAACCAATTCTTCAGCAGGACTACCTCGTTCCATTGCTTGAGATAAATATGAAAATTTATCGTGAGAATCGATATTAATGTCCTCATCAATTTTTTGGAATTGTCCCCAAAAATATAGCCAATTGCGTACATTACCGTCAAAAGTAGGTAATTTTATTTTTGGATAATTTAATAAGGTATTCGTAACAATATTAACACTTTCGTTTTTAGAAGATAACTGTTCAATCACAAATGATTCTAACTTTTGTTTTAAAGATCTCCAGCGATCAATGTAAGTTTCTGACTCATCTACTTCTCTCTCTATTTCAGAATCGGAAGTGTTTTCGGAAAACAACAACTGTTTAAATTTTTCTTCACACGCTATCATCAATAAAGCTTTCTCCTCAATTAGCTTTAATTTATTGATTTTATCAGCACAACTCAGTTGATTTTCTGCCTTGTCAAAGGAATTGCATGCTGTAGTAAACAGTCTTCTCAGCTGCTTCCTATCTTTCAAAACAGTTTCCATAATCAAAACAAATGCTGAAATGTTTCGTACTTACTCTTAAAAAGCAATCGTATCCTGTCGCGGACGCCAGATGTCACGTTTGACATCGAATCAGATAATATTTTTTACTCAGATATTCTCATTAAATACTCTGTTTTAGTTTCTTAGATAAAAAGGCATATATTTATGGCGTAAATTCAAAACTCAAAGCCATTTTCAAAAAACACACACCACTTCTTTTATTGAAATCTAAGAACTACAATTCTTTGTTTACTTTTTTTCACCGTTGCCACTCGAAACAAAGCAAAAGCTGAAACAAAGATAATATTAATAGATGTAGAGAATCAACGCGACAGAGTAATTCAAGTATTGCAGTTTTTTCTCTGCCTTCATAATATACTAAAATAATTTTGTTAATGTATTATTTGAAGTGAAAATGAAGATTTTTTTATAACATTAAAAGCTTTTTTTTAAAGTCTAAGATGGGACTTTCAATCTGGAAATAAAAAATATGTGCACAAAAATAAAAAATATAATAATTTTAAAAAAATCTAGAAATTTCCAAGATTTATTTAAAAGAATTTGAACATTTTGAGCACAGGACAAAATTAAAAATGTCAAAAATATATTATAAAATAATTTTAAGAAGCAAATATAAAAAGTTGTATTTTAAAAATAATAGTTTTATAAATTAGTTTTATGATATATATAAGTAAATTTCCATAGATATAAGATATTTTTAATGCAATCATCATAACCCTTTCATTTATATAGATATTTTCAATGTAATCAAGAAAACTTCAATATTTCAAATAAATAAACATTACCACTACTTATAATAAAACATACTCCAAATACTTGAAATTAGTTTTTGCTTCAGAATTTAATCATGCACCCAGAAGATAATTATAAACTAATAATCAAGTAAACTAGTAATTGAAGTAGAAAATTATTAGTAATCACTATTAGTAATTTTCTTAAGAAAATAATAAAATGTATTATTCAACAATATCATATCTCAGTCAATTCTTTGACAATATATATAATTTCGTTAACAAAGTATCAGAATGTATGGTATAATAGAAAGACTACAAATGACCCGCAACAAAATACTGATTTAATTAACATTATTCTGCATATATATAAGAATATAAAAAGTTATAAAGTCTAAATGCGATTCTAATATCCAAAAAGTCATAGAAGAAAAGTAGACAAATCAGGAGTTCAAATTTTATCTCTAAAACTATATATGGTCAGCAAATAATCAGTTAAAGAACAAAAATAACTGCCAATTTAAGTGAAAATTTATGTTATCCTTAGTCGTAAAAAACTTCCTGATAGGCCTATTTTCGTTCCACTGAAACGGAACAAAGCGATTTTCTGGGAACAAATAAGGAAACACATTAAATAAAATGTAAGAGTTTATTTTCTGTGATGACAGTTATTCTTTAGATTTACAGAGAATAGTGTTCAGAAACCGTAATTGTTTATTTATTTCTAACAATACGATTTTCTTGAGAACTTTTACGTATGGAATTACATGTAAATGATAATATAAATTATCACATACATGAAAAAATTATTAAGAATAAAAAACACATTTAAAAAATTGTGAAAGAGAAACAGTCGTGGAAGTATAAAGTACTATTTTAAATATCAAAATTTATTTTAGTGAATCAAATCAAAATTTATTTTAGCGAATGAATTTCGTAATGAAGATATCTTTGTGCATAGAAATTTGAGTGCATAAATTAGTAACTCAATTAATAACTTACAAATATAAATATATGCATGCACATTACTTTGCCATGTATATTACAAGGGATTAAATGCGATCCTTTGAAAAATAAATGTAAAGCTCTATAACTTAAGTTACACGTTCTTACTATTTAATAATTAAAAAATTTTCACCTTTTTATTCATTTTTTTGAATAAAAAATAGAAAATAATAAAAAAATTAGGATTATTTGAGAAAATTTGTTCTATTTCGACAAAATTCTTGGTTTGCTAAAGAATACAAGAGAAAGAATAAAATGTTCACGATGCACTTTTTAAATGCGCATTTTAAACTTAATTTTGATATCCACTGCGCATCTCACTAAAAGAAATGTTCCAACAGAATACAAGACAATTTACAATCCTGTTTATCATGTACGACCATGTGTTTGCTAGATCGAAATAGGCCAATGCTTTAGAATCTATAAGAATCTATTATCATCATCTCTCTTAGAAATTTGATTCAATTTTTTTTAGAAATATACTTCAGGAGAAGAGACAAATTCATAAAAATCTTTTCTTAAGATTTAGCATTTAGAAAGTTGCTCTTATTGCATTCAATTTAAAGTAGAGGGTCATTTACAAAGATTTTACAAATACAACAGAAAATAAAATTAAAATAATTGAAAGATAAATTATACGATCTGACAATTTCTGTGAAGTTACAAAATAAATCTTAAGTATTTCAAAAGCAACAACAAAAAGAGTTCAATAGTAATATAGGAATACATCAATATTACAAATAACTATTATTCTCATCATAAGCATAAATTACTTCTATAAGAAATGAACACTTGGATTCAACTTAGAAATTTCTAAATGAGAAAGTTTTGTTGATATGTGACTGGTGGTATAATAATAAGTTAATTTTAAAGATAATTTAAATTTAAACATACTTACCAAAATTTTCTTCTTCAAAAACGACAACTAAATTTTATAAGGTTAAATTAATCAGTTTATTATTTATATATTACACATAAATCATTGGCAATTCAATTCCATTAACACTCTTCACTTATACTAGCAATTACAAAGCTATATGTAAAGAAATAAACTACGTCGGATGAAATCAAAGTATATATGAATCCGATATCACTTCCCCTTTATCTACCTATTGTTTAAACGTTGTTTACAGATTTTGCAGACATTATTCAGATAAAAACAAAAGATAATTAGGGTGTAATTTTTCATTAAAAATTACATTTAAACTGAAATAAAAGACCTTACTTAATGGATGTATTTTTCCTTACTTAACTTTTATAAAATTCCCTATTGTGCCAATCTTAAAACAATCCAAAACCCTTTTGCTTTTGCACTCATAGGCTCTTCAAAAACACCACATTCTGATATTTACATACGGATGAATATTGTTTAAATGGTGCTTACAGATTTTGCAAAAATTACCCAGATAAGAACACAAGAATATATCATTTTTCTTTACAAAACAAAAACTACATTTTAGCTGAATTAAGACTTTAACAAGTATATTTTTTCCTTACCTAACTTCTATAGAATTCCCAATTGTGACAACCATAAAATAATTCAAAATCCATCATGTTTTTGCACTCATCGACCGTCGTTTTTTTAAAAACACCACACCATCGAAAAATAATATTTACATACAGATGAATGTTAGTTAAATGGTGGTTACAGATTTTACAAACACTGCTCAAATAGAAACACAAGATGATATTTTTCTTCACAAAACACAAACTACATTTTAGATGAAATAAGATTTTAACAAGTATATTTTTTTTCTTACCTAACTTTTATAGAATTCTATATTGTATCAACTTTAAAATAATTCAAATTCATTTTTTTTTTTGCACTCATTGACCGCTGGCTTTTCAAAAACACCACGTCATCGAAAAATAATATTTACATACAGATGAATGTTATCTAAATATGGTGGTTACAGATTTCACAAACATTGCTCAGATAAAAACACAAGGTATTTTTCTTCGCAAAACACAAACTACATTTTAGGTGAAATAAGACTTTAACAAGTATATTTTTTTCTTACCTAACTTTTATAGAACTCTATATTGTATCAACTTTAAAATAATTCAAATTCATTTTTTTTTGCACTCATTGATCGCTGGCTTTTCAAAAACACCACAACATCCAAAAATATAATATTGCCTAAGTGGTGTTTACAGATTTTACAAAACATTACCCAAATAAAAATATTAAAAAAAAGACTTTAAATTATATTTTATTTAATTAACGTATTTTTTCCTTACCTAACTTTTATGGAATTCCCTATTGTGCCAGACTTAAAATAATCCAAAATCCCTCGTGTTTTTGAACTCATCGATCACTGGCTCTTCAGGAACACCACATAACAGAAAAATGATGTTTACACACAGATGAAAATAATCCACGTCATGATATATATATATTTACATCAGACGAATATCAAGATAAAGAAAGGCGACTGAAGATAGAGATGACCACAGAGATTCAAAAATAACAGCATGAGATGACCGACGGAGTAGGTACATTCAGAGATAACATTTGAGGTAATCAATCCTTTTGGATCCAGCACAGCGCAAAACGACCAGCACAAACCCGAAGTGAAAGTTTCCCCATGCTTTCGCAGTGGAACTTGTTTTTTCCTGCATCGTCAGTTATGCTCTAAAAGAAACAGAAAATACCCCACGCTTGGTTAAGCGCTCGGTTGGTTTCATACAAAAGGTGACGTTTCATTTCGAAGATAGAATAAAAGAATTCGGTAGACTTGCTCATCGAACCGATTAACTTGAAAGAGTATATGTATTTTGTCTATAGGTTGTGGCAGCAGAACATAATCGTTTGGCATTTTTTCAACACTCATCTTCATTCAGAATATTAAAAGATTTAATCCTTTTTTTTTTCACAAGTTTTTATTCTCTCTCTTTGTTCCGATTTTCGGTCCAAAACTTATCTAAACGGAAAATAAAAAAATAGAATATCTAACCTTCATTTCACAATCTACACGAGATCAAGGAATGAGGAAGAATTTCTATGCATGTGGCATTTGAATTTGAATTAAGCACGATCAGAAACATCAGCCGTGAACATACCAGGACATTTTGCAGGGTTGAAAATTTATATATGTAACCATCCTAACCAATTTTTAAAACGTGTTAATATTTCAGGATGTAGCTAAGTGAATTCTTGAGTGGTTGTTACTTATAGCACTTGCCGATGGACAAGCCACCCGCTGATAGAGCAACAGATTTTAGCCGAAAGGAGCGTCTCTTGTTTTTAAGCAGCGCCAACTAGGGCCAAGAGAAAGACTTAGGAAACCCCTTTTTACAGGGGTCGGAATCACACATCTCACAGATAGCACACAGAAGAACAACCATGCTCAAACAGGGATTCTCAGAACACGAGGAAGACGCGCTATCTCAGAAAGTCGGCCAATTCTTGAGTGAACTATAAATGTGTAATGGAATTTCTTACTCCTAATTTACATCCTAATTAATTTACTAATCTTATCTTTAATTTTTATGGCAATTTAGCCCTATTAAGCAATCTAAATTAATTCTACACGCGCTCTATAAAACTGCTGGTCTCGGAATTTTTCACGCTCCGAGTAAAGGTCCGAGTCCCTAGTTCAGATCGACACGAGCCAAAGAAATCCCTATCGAATTCTCATAGTAAAATAATTGAAGGAAAAACTTTCTGTCTCTTCTAGTGCCGCGATGTAGACTGACGTATTTCTTACAACTTATTCTTTGTACGTAAACTATGAATCTCGAGGTGAAATAAATCAAGGAATTAAAATTTCAAAAGAATTTTTTTCGATTTAACCATGAAACTACTACAGTATTTTTACATATATCAATTTGTATAATTCTTTAAATAATTTATTTCCAAAGTCTTTTAATAAAAATAAAAAGTAACTGATGGAACGGTAAAAAAAATATTTGTTTCAGATTAAAAGAAATATATCGACTTCAAAAACAAGAACAAAATAGTATAGAATATATCAAAACAATGTAACAACCATTAATGATCTATTAACAAATAAACTTGTCATATAGGAAGTATTTAAAAAAATAAGATAAAAAATTTACTTGAAAAAAAGCACGATACTGATTCCTAAAGACTTCTAATAGTAATTACTTATTTATTTATAGTGAATTCAAGCATACCAATTTCAATTTATTCGTGATTTACAAAGGATCAATTATTAAAATATTAAAAGACCAAAATATCGCAAAGAGCAAAAGAATGAATATTTAAAATATTTGACACAGAATAATGAGACATTACTATTTCAACCCATGATTAAGTCTTTCTAAGAAAAGATTAAAAGACCGATGAAGAGAGACACTCCCAAATGCTCATTAATGAACTTAAAAAGACATTACATCACAGGAAAACCTGATGTTTCTCCTTTCAAAGACACTAAACTAGCATCTACATAGTAAAGAAAAAATACATAGTTAAACATTTTAATGTTAAATAATTAAATATATATATTAAATGCATCATAAATTAACAGAAAAAAATATAAAAAATAATGATTAAAATGAAATCTGCTATGCCTATTTCAATGTATCATGTCAGAACATTATTTCTTGAACGGCCAAACACCACGTGCTCGTGCAAGTTAAATTATATTTTTATTCATTTTGATTGTTTCATCGAATGAGTCACTTTAGCATTGCCAACGATCCAAAAAACTTTGTATCGCATTTATTGTTTTAAAAAATATACCATTTCCTATTTATTTCATTTCATATAATCATGTCCTCTAAAGGACATTTTTCTAAGTTTTATTTGCTGTAGTCATTAGCTTTTTTTAAATCGGAGCTTTGTAAATGCGATAGCGACGTATTATTAAAAACTGATTTTTTGAAATGCTCGAGCAGATAATAAAATTTTTATTTTTCGCCTGCAGATGTTTGTTGAGGCCAAAAACCTCATCCCAAAAACAACATCATGTTCTGACATGATAAAAAACGGTATTTAAGAGTGATTGAAATGAATTTGAAAATTACAGTTAATATTCACTAGTTTTTCTTTTAGGGATAAAAGTATTAAATGAAATAAAAAGATTAAAATGAAATCTGCGATGCATATTTCAATGTATCATGTCAGAACATCATTTCTTGAAAGGCCAAGCACCAAGTGCTCGTGCAAGTTAAATTATATTTTTATTCGCTTTAATCGTTTCACTGAATGAGTCACTTTAGTATCGCAAACGATCCAAAAAACTTTGTCTCGCATTTATTGTTTAAGAAAATATATTTCCCATTTCCTATGGAAATATACCCATTCCTATGGAATATAATACCCATTTCCTATTTATTTCATTTCATATAATCACTTGCTCAGAATTACATTTTTCTAGGTTTTATTTGCGGTAGTCATGAACTTTTTTTTAAAATCAGGGTTTTTGTAAATGCAATGGCAACGCATTATTAAAAGCCGATTTTTTGAGATGCTCGTGCAGATAATAAAATTTCAAATTTTCGCCTACGGATTTTTGTTGACGTCAAAAACCTCATCCCCAAAACAACATCATGTTCTGACATGATGATAAATAAAAAAAAACTTGTATGAAACTTTGTTTTTGCAGTTAATAATGGAAGTGAATGTAAAAATAAAATATTTCAAAATAAAATACAGTATTTAATAGCAAACTAATTGCATGAAAGCATGCTTAAAAATATTCATGATTAAATATCAGATTGATATATCGAAACAGGTTTAATAACGTAAAAAAGCAATTTATGAAGTTTTTATTTTACCTGATAAGACACAATTGATACTTTCACTGTCCTTCAATTTCAATTAACCAATGCATTTCAATTCAATTCAACAGCAGCTCATTAATAACTGCAGAGGAAATTACCTCAATTAATAACAACCTCATTCATAACATTGTCACAGTCGAGACTATTTAGCAATGAATACAAAAACCCAAAACAGCGAACTAAATGCATGCAAAGCTCAGTTTGAACTGACAAGCTATTTCTGTAGTAAATGACACACAGTGACTCTCATTCTATTTGGCTTCCGGCCAACTGAACGAATTGGAAAAAAAGTCACAAACAATGGATTGAAATATCTTATAAGTTTACAAAGAACAGATAGATGTACATACAAACAAACTTTAGAAATGAAAATTTTATCTTGTTAGATTCCATTCTCTTTCTTTAAACTGATTGTTTCCGGCCATCATTAATTTGTCATCTGACAAGTATTTTAATGAGTGTATTCAAACAAAATCAGCTCGTAATAATGCAAAGAAGATACTACAGAGTTAAATGCCATTGAATTCTTAGAAAAGCCTACATATTTAATCTGTTCTAAATGAATAGAATAATCTTATATCTAATATATATGTATACACACAAAATAGAAAAATTAAAGCATTAAAATACCGAGATTGATTGTTAATTATTTTTGCGAGTTTAGTTATATTAATGTCTCGTTTTAAAGCAACACTAGGACTATTTTGGGACGAACCTCGTAATTTGAAAGCGTGGTCAGATGACGAGGGCGAAACCTGAGCCGAGTACGAAAGAATATATGTATTTTGTCTACAGATTGTGTTAGCAGGCCATAATCGTTTGGAATTTTTTTACCCGTCCCCAAACTTCCACGCCACACCAACGGGAGCACGTTTGACCTCGACGGACTTAACGAGCACCGGGTCCGTTTACACGACGGTTATTCGGTGAAATCAGATCTTGAACCTGAAAGGCTAAGTTTCTGAAGCCAAGACTTTATCGTCAGGCCGCCAAGGTGCAAATATTTTTGCGAAATCAGAAAATTAAGCAATTAGAAAGTTAATTGCGCACCTCCTTCTGTTATGTTTGGTCATGGAAAGAGAGTAAATGAGAATGAAATGAAAGAGAGTCAGGAATAAATCAGATATGGTGGACAATACAGATGGACATTATTAGAATAATTTTATAAATGTAAGTCAAAAATAGCCTCTATCACTTGAATTAATAGCCTCTATCATTAGAGATAACTACGCGATATAATAATTAGTCTCTTCAAATAATATCAATATACTTATTCAGAATGCATTTAAAAGTAAATGGTTTACATAAATCTTATAATTTTAAACGAGCAATTCTTGTATTTATAAATTAATTTATTTCGTTTATCTCTGAAGCGGCTCCAACAATTCGGATCAAATTTTATATCTAGATAAGGTTTTGTTTTATTGTTTATCTATATAGGTGTCTTTTCCTAGAAAAAAAAAAGGTAATTTTATAAACACTTATTAAATTTTTTATACATAACTATTAGAGACTTTTTCTATGCACTATAACATATATTAAAATGTATATGATAATGCCATATAGCGCAATCTCAGACACTTTATATTTAGATAAGGTTTTACTTTTTATGTTTATCTATACAAATGTCTTTCCTGAAAAAAAAAAACACCGCTATTTTATAAACATACACAGTCATATATATATTTTTTATAGCTAACTATTAGAGATTTTTCCTATCTGCTCTAATGTTGACAATGTCATATAGCGCCATCTCGGACATTATTTCAATATGGTGTTGTTGTTGTTACTTATGGCATTTACCATTTGGACAAGCCCCCCAATGTTACAGCAACAGATGTAAGCCGAAAGGAGCGTCTCTTGTTTTTGAAGTAGCGCCAACTAGGGCCAAGAGTACGACTTAGCAACACACTCACCACATTTGCTTGCACAACCCTTTTTTACAGGGGGGACAGTCACACATCTCACAGATAGCACACAGAAGAACAACCATGCCTCAACAGGGACTCGAACCCGGGACTCCCAGAACATGAGGAAGACGTACTACCTCTCTGCCAGAGAGCCGGCTGAATATGGTAAAACTGAGTATGAGTTCAAAAATATAAGTAATGATAAATACAATATAAAATGAATGCTGATAATACAGCAAATTGTTTCGAATAACTCGCATTCGTAAATTCTTTTTTTCTTTATTTTTATATAAATGTCTTGTTTATATGTAGGTAAGAATTGAAAAATATTCATGCGTAATCAGTATATGATTCGTTTCTAAATATTTCCTCTGAAAAAAACAAGGCTTCATAAAAAACTGCCAATCGAAGCTCGGTTTTCCAGATATTTAACTTCTTAATGAGCGGTGATCGACATGCTGTGTAATGATGCTTCTTATTTAAAGCTAGAGTTTCTTCATTTAGAGAAACTTTCCCTGCTCTGCTAAGACGCGGTAAAGCGTTTATTACGCCAATCCACCATTAACGCAGTTGCTTGCACGTTCTGTTGGTTTGAGTTGTCGCCAAACGTTGAAACGCATGATGCTTCATGAATGTATGTGAAATAACCTAGTTCCGGTTTTGCTTTAGTCGAAGCTAAATCAGCTAAAATCTTCTCTCTGGAATCTTTTAGCAAACCAGATTCGTGATATTTAAGTTTGGTTTATAATAAGCCTGAATTATAAGAGTTAAAAAAATAAATAATGCACAATACGCAGTCTTAAATATAAATGATTGATTATTCATTTCATTAAAAGTAATCTCGAGAAAATTAATTTGACGTAGAGCAAATTTTTTCATCGCACTTTTACAACTGACACCTATAAAATTAAATGTATATTATCTTTCTACAATGAGTTACATTCCAACTTCTTTAAAAAAATCTTTGTATACAGAAAACAGATTAAGTACATAGCGGCTGAAAAAAATGATAAATATTACAGAAATTACAAAGACGTTTTTTTTTAACAATATAAAAACATAAATGCTCTTTAGTGTTACCTCACCCACTCCCAATGAAAAAAATTCAAAACAAAATTTAAATAAAACAAAGAAAAAGTTAGATGAATCATTCAACAAAAAAAATTATTTTATCAAAAGAATCTTCTTTTCAATATGAATATCAAAACGTTATAAAAAATTGATTTGCATACATATTACAAATTGGTTTACATTAAATGCTCAATTAAATCTTGTACAAAACTAAAATAGATTCGGACTAAAACTTAAAAAAATGATATTTTTGAAATCATTTAAATTTTTAAAAACCGAATGATTTCAATTTAATCAATATTAATGATCCGATATTTTACCTTTAAAAAATAATTTTTCTAAAAAAAACATGATAAATTAGTATTTAATGAAAAGAATACGTAAATTAAATTAAATATGTTTTTTCAAACTTCCAATATCTTTATTTTTGCAAATAAGTTTTCAATAACATACAAAATAATGATCTTAATATCAAAATGCCAACAATTGATTACTCTAACGGGATTTTTTGGTGAATACAACTATCTTCGAATGAAATTGAAGTAAGTTCCGAAATAATGATGCAAAGTCCCTTCTAAACAAAAATAGAAGAATTTAAAAGCTCGTATGAAAAATTATTATTATTTGCAAATTATAATCTATACTAATAAAAATGCAGCTCGAAATGCGTTGCTAAGCGCAAAACTGGAGAACGGCTTGACCGATTCGGCTAATTTTTTTTTTTAATATTTTCGTTAAGACACGAGGATGATTTTTATGGAGAGAAAAAATTAAAAAACTGCGTGGAAAATAGTTAAAACGACACTTTTCTTAGTTTCCCGCTAAAAATTTTCATTTCCTTCCCCCACACCAACTGAGTGAGATGGGAGGAAGTAATAAATTATGATTTGTTTAGAAAGAAATACGGGAAGTCAGTTGGGTTTCATTCATAGATAACGGGATGTTGAAAAAAGAAAGAAAATAGTTGCTTTTATTATTAGTCGGTATGAATATTTAATCTATGCCTGCTTGAAATAAAGTCTGGGTAGGGAAGAAAAAAAAGAAAGAAAAGAAGGGTGTGTGTGTGTCATCATTATTTCCTCTGTGAGCGGCATTTTCCAAGCTGTATTTAAACTTTCGCATCTCTTGAAAACCAACTGTGTCTTTATTTGTTTAGTGTGTTTACATTTATGAAAATTTGAATCTCATTATTCTATAAAAACGTAGAATTTTAGACCTTTCCCTCCACCATGTAAGGAAAATATCAATTCCGGGACAATCATTGCTCGGATAGAAAGAGAAAGATAAGTAGTACAATGAACAGAACATCTGAAGAAAATAATACTATAAATGAATTATATGAATATCAAAATTTGTTTGGTTTAAAAATATTTTGGTGAAAAACCTGTTATGAGACGCAGCTACATAAAATATTATATGAAAATTTTAGCGAGCATTAATAATGGCGAACCGACCAGTCACCAAAGGCGGCTAGTATTTAATAAAGATCTATCTTACAAAACATAATCAAGAAATAAATGTGAACAAATTATGAAAATAAATTTTTTCAAAACTGCTTTTTTAATTATTAATAACTTTAAGAATGCAGTTTTTAACGATTATATATAAATAATAATAAGTAAACATTATATATATGATATGTTTGTTAGAAATGTAATATAAAAATAATTTCGAATCTAATACTATTTACGGCTTTAAAGGAATTATAGTCTATTTCCTTCAAAATATTGTTACATTTATTGTTAATTTTTAAGAAAAATTCTATAGTACGAGTAATTATTTAAGGGTGATATATTTGAGGGAAAAAACATTAATAATTCGACTGCAGAATTAGAAAAAAGATGTATTACTTTTTTTAACTGAACTTTTTAACCCTAATTCACAGCTTTATACTTTATGAAAAGATATTGCGA
>JAOUZG010006535.1:6998290-7027052 GCA_026289955.1 Argiope argentata
AGCTTTATACTTTATGAAAAGACATTGCGACTATATTTATGAAACATTTTTTAAGTTATTAATGCTAAGGAAAATGATTAATTGTTAGCATTAACGCCGCAAGATAAACCAACAGAAAAGAAAGGGGAATTATTATTTGAATTTAAGAATAAATAGTTAAAGACTATAAAAAATGATAAAATCCTGCCTCAAAATAATATCAGGAACAAACGAACTCATTTTATATTGAGCATTCATCAGAATCACATCCAGACACACTGCTATAAAAATCCATTTAAAAGTCACACCAAAATTCCAACCAGAGGACAGAAAATGCAGACAAAGCAGGTTTGCATGAATTTTTATCTCAAAGAACATCCTACCTCAAATTCAATGCTCTAGGATTCTCAAATAGAAAGAATAAGATTTGATTCGCAGTTTGACTCTGCGCATAAACTGAAAAGAATCCGCCCCAGAAAACGGATAGTTCTTCGATAAAAAGAACTTTTTCCGAATCTCCTTCGGGCCGAAGAAAGGACGCAGTGGATCATGAATAAATAACGAGGAAAAAAGTTTTCGAGGAAGGAGTAAAGGGCTGAGCAGGAACTTTTAAAACAACATATAGGTTGCATGACAAAGAATGACCGACACTCGGGTGATGTACAGGTACGAAACCATTTGTTCCCCTTTTACTGATGCACCAAAAGCTCACTTTACTGCCCTAATGGGGATACGTGGCGCGTGCTGTATGATGATGGTATGTGTGTGTGCTCCTCGAGGAATCCACAAAAGCCACGAATAAAAAAGACACAGATCCGCTTTTCAGGGGGATAAGTGTTTCTTTTTGTTCGGTGATGATGAGAAATGATGAAAGAATAGCGTTGGGAAAGGCAATGATAAAAAAAGAAGAAAAGGTCGATGTAGTTTATTGCTTGTTTTTCTAATAATCGTTTTTCATAGGATTAAAATTACTGGTTAATCATTAAAAAAGTTCCTGGTTTATTTCGATTCAAAGATTAATATCCTCATATTTATGGTAAGTTCGACTATTTGGAAAGGAAAGCTGTAATTAAGACGTAGGTAGAAATTAGATATTTATTAAAATTAATACGCACATAAGACAATTTGAAGAATTTTCGACTCTGTATTTTAATCAGGAATAACAGTATGCTTAATTATCAATATGTAATATTTAATGCACCGTCTAGTTCATTAGAAGGTGAACTATTTCAACAAGGAATTAATTAGTAAATGATATATAAATAACGATAATTATTGAGATAACAGAGTTGATCATTTTTACAAAGCTAGCATCATTTTTACAAGCAAATAAGACTAAGATTGAAACATTTGCAAACAGGTTTCAATTAAAAACTTTTTTCTTTATATATTTTTTCCCTTTTTATTTGGTATATTTTTTTAAGGCATCAACTGTTTAGTTTTAAACTCCTATTCAGTTTGAGACATAAATTATGCTTCATGATAAAAAAACAACAACAAATAATTTAAACCTGATATTATCAAGTAATATATATATATATATATATATATATATATATATATAAAATTTACGGTCAATTCCTACGTACCAATTAATAGTAGGAATTGAATAAAAAATTAAGCAGAATTTTCAAGGCGTCATCTATTGGTTCGAAATCTAGCTGTTCAAATATAAAATATTATAAACTTCCTTAATTTAATTTTAAATTAATTAATATTTGAAAAAAACTGTATTAATATCAAATGTCATCCATTACAAATTTAAAAAATATATTTGAACTTGGGTGAATGAATAAAAAGTATTTTATTAACGACTGAAAATTTGAACAAGATATGTATAAAGTGTGTGAACTAATAGCAGGATAAGGTTTGCTAAAAAAATAATTTAATATGATACGGCACAACAAACAGATCGGCTAACATCAATCAGATTGAAAAAGATACAAATGCATTAACTTCTTTTCATAAATCCGCCAAAAGCTGCTTATTTTATAATTCCAACTGCAATGCGTCCTCTTAAAACGAGAAGGTCGGTGGGTGCATCGTGTTTTACAAAAACTATGAAAGAATGAAATCTGCTTAGGAAAAGGATGAGCATTTCTTTTTGTTCTAAGATAAGAAAAAATTACGAAGAAATAACATTAGGAAAGAAGGGAATGATAGAAAAATGAGAAGAGCATGCTGTGCAGATTCACCAAAATAAGATATCGAAGAAATAAAACTAAAAAAAGTATGGCAAAGACTTCATATACAGATGAATTTCTTATATGAGCTAAAGACGATGAAATAAAACTCATAGGTAAGTTGACACAAAAATTCCTAAATTTTAAAAATGAATAAAATTAAAATAAAGAATAATTCAGAAGTAAAATCATAAAAAAATCCAACTACTTAGATGGCAACTAAAAATAAAAACAGTTTAACCGCAATTTTACCAAGGGTAAAATCTAAGAAAAAAAATTGTGTGAATTTTTTCACATTGTGAAGGATGAAATTTGTGTGAATACCCATTATACAAAAAAAAAAAAAACATTTTATAGAGTGTTTTGTTGACGTCTACATCAAAATAATAATAATAATAATCTACAACGTTTTTTTTTCAAAACTGATTAGCGGTTATCTCTAGACCGATATAGTCAATTGTTTTCAATCGGGGCCATCAGTTTTAAAAAACACATTACTCAATTGTTTGTTTTCAGCATTTCATTAAAATAAAAGGATACCCTCATATTTTATGAATTTAAACTATCAGTTAGTTATTACACATCAACAGCTAGATCTTCCAAGCTTTAGTAAATGACATCAAAAATATTAATTTAATTCCTTACAATTATATCATATAATATATATTCAATACACAGCATTTCATCACATATATATTATCATTAAGAATAAGAATTGAAAGCCCTATAAATCTGATAGAATCTTGACACAAATAATATTAGAATGCCACGACCATATTTCTCTTAACGTAACTATCAAAAATCATATAAATAGCTACAAGACTGCGCCATTAATCTAACTAGGTAGACCTATTGTTGCAGTAAAGAAATAAATAGATCGGAACGCACTAAATTCTGAGCGTTATCTAGAACTGGTAATAAAATATCAGTCTAGATGCAGCCGGGTACTGCTTCACGAAATTTTAATTAATGGTGTTGGAGATAGTCAACTTAAAGGTTATGGTTATGGGCTGAAACCATTAGGATCACAGTCTCAATAAATCTAAATAAACTTCGTGATTTTCAAGAGATTGGATGAGATAGTAGTGTATTACAGTCATTTCCAATCCAAATGCAGAGCGATAAAAAGCAGAAAAATGAATCTCGGGAAAATTTATAATACAGATGGATGAAAAAGCTATCCTAGACGTCTGAAAGAAAATGGCGAGATCTTTAAAACGCCCACTGAATTTTGAAAATTTAAAAATCTTTAACTCACGAATACTATTAAAGTAGATATCAAAATCGACAACTGCTTATACTTTATTCAGATAAATTTTGATATTTAGGGTTTCGGAACAAGAAACTTCTTTAAATCGATAAGAATCATAAAAATACTTTACACAATAAAAAAACAACCTTTCTTAAAATAATATACAGACATTTTAAAACAGATATTCAGTCGAAATAATATGATATATGGAAATTAGTCTCTTATCGTTGCATGGAGACGATATAAAGGTCTATGTCCCTTTCATAAATAATTCTGTCACATGCAATAATGATTAAACTTTATCTAAGAATCCCTAATTTCTTTTAATGGCAAACCAATTAAAAAAAGTTTAATTGATAAGAATCAAAAAGCAATAACACATGCAACAGACATGCCTATAATACGTAAAAAGATGAAAAAAGGCAAGTAAATAAGATGACAATAAAAAAACATTAATAAATACCTTTTATGAAAAACCACTATTCTTAGATATAATGCAATCTATACGGTACCTTTATTGATTGTTTAAGAAATCAAAGGAATTTAACAAGAACGTTAGATAAGTTTTAATTAATTAATAAAATAAATTCTATTCATTTATATGGAAGAGACAACAGGTACTTCCTTTCGAGATTTTAGATAAATGACCTGAATGAGAGCTTTACATAATAAATAAGGAATGTTTGGTACTTTTCCATTGGTCCGACGGTAGCGAAAAATCGCCAAATATTGTAAAATTCCGCCAAATTTTTTTGGAGATTTTTTGTTGCCGCCTAGTTAATGGAAAAGTACAAAATGGTTTTTTTTTTAAATTTTTTATTCTAAAATACTATCTAGTCCAGAATATTTAAAATTTTTACAGCAATTTAACAGGAATGTCAACAGAACTTTAATTAATGTTTTCATTAATATACTATTAATAAAAAACAGCAGGAGTATTTCTCCCCTTCGGCATTCTTTTAAACTTAAATACAGCACCTATATTTAGCTCTTTCTACTCTCTTAGCATCCACTGAACATATTGCAAGGGATGGTAAAAAAATTCACAATCAATTCGAAGATCATGACGAAATTCACAAGAGAGAAAGCCCCCCCCCCGCACCTCACCTCAAGACTATGCAATAGATTAAGGCAGTTTATATAAAAAATAAATTCAGTATGAATTTTAAACACCTTCCATTCGATAAAAATTCATAATTTCACTGCAAAAAATATATAATTTATTAATCTAAGGTGCTGTGTTTTTGACCCAACATCTCAGATCAATAAAATTTATTACGTAATTTTAGATGCCGAATTATTGTTTGTAATGATTTGTAATGATCTGGATATATACAGACATACTCATATCTTTAATATATCAGATCCACAATTTTATATTTTTATATTTCTGATGATAAAACTATGCAACAAATTTTATTTATCTAGTTATTAGAGTTTTTGAATGATTACATGCATACGAACAAACAGACAGACATTCTTCAGATAACTTCGTAGGATATCTGATAAAAAAATCTAAAAATTAGATGCTAAGAACACATATAAAATTTCATTTTTCTAATTTAATGCATTTTTAAGTTATGGTGCTCACACACAAAGATATATAATTTCAAAAACGTGTTTTCTGGACACGGAGGGACGTAAAAATGGGGATTAATAAAGACCATTCAAAACCATATGAATAAAAATTCATTTGTTGCCACTTCTCAATAATAAATAAAATATCGTTATGTTATTTCTTTATGGTTTTGGAAATGCAGTTACAGAAGCCATCTTTTCATACATTCAACAGGAAGTAAGTTAGTATTATTTTTTTAAAACAAAACTATTAATATGACTGTTGCTTTCCTCTTTCACCAAAAGAACTTCATCATCATCAGATGCTATTTTTAACCAAAACAGAAATTTAATTTTCTTGACTTCGTTCCACGTAATGTGATAAAACTGTTAAGTATGGGCAGAGTTAATGCCTTGTCACTGTACTTAATTCCGCAAGCAGCCAAAGCGGCAGATTTATTCCGGGGAAGCAGACAATGAAGGCGAGAGAGACACAAGCGTGTGAGGTGGAATTAAAGGCCAAATTAAATTACACACATTGTTATGGCGAGGCCGGACATTTCGAACCAAAGCCATTAAAGCACATGCACACATTTTAGAAAGAGTTAAAGCATTTATCAACCTTTTCAACAACATAAATTGATGCCATGTTAAGCATTTCAGTTGCCTTTTAGACCTGCATCAAAGGCGTTTTTATTTTCAAAAGCGATTGATTAAAAATTGAAACACTGATAAAATCTAAATTAAAATTTAATTCGTTTTATTGATATATTTGTAAATGCAGTACTTTTCCATTAGCCATGCGCAATGTAAGCATCACCAAATTATGTAGAATTCCACCAAATTCCTTACAGTGATTTTAAAGCAAAAAAAAAAAATCGCCAAATAATGTAGAGTTCCGTCAACTTTTTTTGGCGATTTTTCGTTGGCGCTCCGTAAACGGAAAAGCATCCTAACAGTTTATGCAATATTTTAGTATATCTTCATATAATCACTTACATCGGCGCTTTAAAATTCAAAATTAAAAATATTTTAGAACATTGGTCAAAGAATTTAAACAATTAAAATACTTTAGTTCAAGGGATTTTTTTAATAGATAAAGAATCAAAATAACGAGCCGTAGATAGAAGTTTTGAACAGAAACCTATAATCTCAGTTAAATAATACTGACTGTCAGCTCATCTAATGTTCTTATTAATAAACATTAGCTTCTTATTTTAATAAAAAAAATACTATAAAATTATATTTTTCATAAGAATTAAATTCTTAAATCATAAATACATTACTGAATAGGTAAGTTTCATCGTTATTTTAATTCCCATCACACCTTTACTTGAATTTTAAAAAAGGAGAAGACAAGAAATTGTGATTTTTAGATTAATGCAATAGTTCCCAATGGAATAAATTTACATGACGTCATAATCACACGATAAATGTCATTGGCGGATTTAGATATTTTGGTGTCCAAGGTATTAAATATAATGAGGTATTACTTTAAATATGATAATTGAATTTCACATTTCAACATATTTTTAACATGTTAATAATATATATTAAATTAATACTTTTAACTGTATTATGTTCGTGAGCATACATTTCTTTTGATTTATCTAAGATGACTCCAATATCCACGTATGGACATATTATTCAAGCAGATGTCTGCTGTCTGAACCTGCATATATTAGATATAGAGTAAAATTTATCTTTATATTTTATAATTCTTAGAGTTTGTATTTTTTATTAACTTATTTATTTGGCAACTAGGAAAATAAAGCTTTATAATCAGCCTACTTAGAACCCCAACCTAGCGGCCAAGACAGATGTCTAATTTGCAATCCAGTATTAAATGTTTTACATCTAACTGCGTTCATGTATACGTCACCACTGGGATAGTACATTTTAAAATTCTTTTCAAGATGATTAATTCCAAAATTGTGTTGGTACTACAAATTTAAAGTATATCGCATGCTTAAATATATATTTCTTTAAAAAACACTCTCGTATAACTCAATTAAATGACAATGAAAAATTATATAAATTTTAAGCAGCTCTTATACCATTTTGAGAGGTATTGCTGGCTATAACCACATCTAATTCTTTCAATGATGTTTTCCATCCAATTTAGAAGAAATATCCTTTTCGTACAGTAAAAAGAAGGAAAAAAATCGAATAAAATTAAAATGTAATCTTTGATTGTAAATTTCAAGTTATCATGTGAGAATAATATTATTTTCTTAAGTCATTATTTATCTTAATTAATATAAGTAATTAGCCAATGTAAACCGGTTTGAAAAAATCACGAGATTTCTCCATTGATCTCTCTCTCTCTCTCTCTCTCTCTCTCTCTCTCTCTCTCTCTCTCTATATATATATATATATATATATATATATATATATATATATATATACACCAGACTTTCATTTTTTTTTTCACTTTTCTCTCTGGCAAAGTTTTGGAGCTCGACCAATTTTGAGATGAAATAACAGCTATGATGTCATAGTTCTTCGTCAGCCTTTTAAAAAAGCATCTGCCGTCAAAGAAGCATACGTAATGATAAAGCAATACTGGTAAAAGGCAGATCAACCTTTTAAAAACGTATCAGCTGTCAAAGAAGCATACATAATAATAATGCAATGCTGATAAAAGCATACATAATAATAATAATGCAATAATGGTAAAAATATATATAATAATAATGTAATGTAAAAGCAGATAAAAATATTTTTTGATCGTACATTTTGCAGACATCAAAACCTCCTAACCAAAAAAACGTCATGTTCTCACATGATAAAAAAGAAAGAAAGAAAGCGGTGTCATTCCGCTTTTTTCTTCGTTCCCAATTCGAGAGCATGTGACATCACAGCTAAAAACAGCGAGTGAAATTTTCGAACTGACACAGAGAGAGAAACCTACATCGAGTGTCACACAGGTGGAGAACTGGAGTCACTCATTTAAAAATGGGATCAATAAAACACGAACGATGAATCGCTAAGTGAGATCGTGCTAGTGGGAAAGTATGTCATCGATAAGCAATTATTATCGATTATGGGAAGCGGTAAGGTGACTGCGAGAGTTAACGGGATCGAGATAATTGACCCTGAAAAAAGACGCAAAATCAGTCTTCACGCGCAAAGATGAAATCATAAATAAAACAAAGGGCCGTAGGTGGTATCTAAACTTGACCCGATTAGTGGTGACGGTATCTCAAAAGGAGACCTGTTTGCTTATCTCATATTCCATAAGGCATTTAAAATTATTCAAGTAAGCATGTAACGATTCATTCAAGCAAATAAAGCGATATCACTATTTAAAAGAAAAGATAAATAAAAGCAAACAAGTAAAATTCTACCACAGCAAATTTAAATTCATTGTGTTCAATAAAAATCATTTTTGAAAATATAGTTTTATAAATACACGAAATAGAAAATGTTTTATTGTAATTAATTTTTATCTTTTAGCTCTAAAATGAATACTCTACAAATATAAATGATATGGGATCTTAAAATTAATTATTCACAAATCCAATAACAGATGGTGTTTAAGTGTATATAAAATAAAAGTTTAATTAATCGATTAAATGATAAGTAAAGTTTTAAAATATTAATACAGTGTACCGTCATTGAGAATAAGCGAATATGAAAAATTTCAGATAATTAAGAAATGAGTGTAAAATCGATGATAAAATTCCATTTTCAAAAACATTTTTTAAAAAATGAAGTTAATAATATGTAAAAACCTAATTGTTGATTTCGAAATTGAATTTAATACAATTCAATATTACTGATTGCATAAATTTCCTCTAGTAACCATTTTTACTTGCAGGATTATTATCCCACACAACATAAAGAAAAATTATCAAAATTGCGGAAAGTTAACTTCATCTAAAACAACGTTTGTCATCGATCTTCATCGTTATCATCGATTATAATGGAAGAAATTATTTTTAGCATCATCTATTTATATATATAAAAATAAAGTAAAGCTGAATATTAAAACAAAAAATTTTTAATCTCTTTTTGATGAAATTTGGCACGCATTCTATGCAAGACAAGTTTCAGGTCCTGACAATTTTCCAAAGTCACAAACTTAATTAAAATACTTAATTGAAAATAATTGAATCGTTGATTTTTAAGATTTTTTAAAAAATATTCTTAGCTTTATTCAAAAACCTAAACTCAAAAGTATAATTTTGTATATCAACTTTAGAAAAACTGTTTTTAATGACAACTGCATTTCAGTACATTCTTTTTAATTTTAATTATTTTGTTAAATTTTATTTGATGCATAATCTGTTACAATGCATTTATTATTCTAGGAAAAATTCATTTTATTTTGTATCAAATTATCATATGCAAGCATTTTCTTATGTTAAAATTCAGGTGAAAAATACTACATTTCGGGGATGGGAACACTCTTAACCTTATTTAAATTCTAATTTAATTCCTATTTTTTTTAATCTTAAATTTGCTTATACTATTTTATTCCAAAATGTTCTCTTATTTCCAAAACCAAATCCCACTATTTTTTTATATAACTACTAACACATGATTTCAAATATTGATGATTATATAATCCCACAGCGACAGTGCAGGGATGAGAAATCCCTAACACCCAATGTATTCCTTCCAAAGGAACTCTTTCATGAATCGACGCCCTTCAAAGAAATCCCTGTAAGAATCTCTCAGTAAAAAGAGCTGGGGGGGTATTTAACACATTTTTCCCACTGTAATTGTAAAAGGTAGTGTTTTAACCATCAATTGTCCCCGTGTACAAATCATGCCCCCCGTGGGAAAATAAATTGAAATTAATTCTAAAATTTATTAATACTTGGCTCAATATTTCGAAAAATATGCTGTATATACATATCACTTTAATTAGTAAAAGCAGTATTTGCAATTTATCGATTCCGTTCCAATTATCTTTTCATTACCTTTTTTTTATTTTTAATTCATAGAATAATAAAGTACAATTTTAAATAAATGCTCTCCATATAAATAGTTTAACCACTAGGAAGATCTATATTTCACACGAACAAGCACGGAATAATATTTTTAATGAACATTTCTAATGGTAAATGGTGATAACATTGTTGAAGCGTTCTCACGATTGGCAAGTATTTAGTAAGAAGGAAAGCAATTTTTGATTCTAAAAGGAATTGATCAATTTTTTTATATATCTGAGTACATCTAGTCTTACAAATGGCGCACTTCATACATATTTGGATTTTTTTATTCAAGGTTTATAGCCTCATGACAAATTAAAAGATTAAAAAAAAGATAATTACCATTTAGCAACAAGAAAATGCAAACACATTCCCAGAAACAAAGCGAAAATTCAATACGGTTACTATGGCAATCAACAGAGCATTACGTGTTTTTCTCTTTTAGGTTAAGTCATGTCAGAAAAATGTTACCTTTTTTTCCTAAGGGGAAAAAAAACCCAGCAGCATTAAATAAAGGCTGTGATTTACTAAAAGGGGTTTAGGGTACAAATGCATGTTTCTCACAAAAAAAGGAGAACAAGTTTCGTAAATCTGGAGAAAAAAACTAATGTTGTTACGTTATTTGCATGTTTGCCGCGAAATTCCTTTCCATTTCCACGTTTGCCATTCTGCTTATATTTTAAGGGTAAATAATAAATTCATGAAATATTTAATTTAAGCGATTATTGCCTTACGGTATGCCTATCACAGACAGTACTGGTTATTTATTCAACTAATATAAGATCTAAAATTAGATCAATATCGACCTTATACTAGACTGTTAAGAAAATACGTACTTTTCTAAAATTGCATAGAATTATTATAAATTATACAAAAAAAATTAGCCTAAACACATTCACAAATGAAAACATGCAAAAATCAGGAGTGGTCTCCCACAACTTTCTCGCATATTTTCTAATAACGATGTTATCCTTTTGCCTCCCACATAAAATTATGGATCAGGATAAGATCACGTATATCTTGCTTGGCGTTGGCCAAAAATAATTATAAAATATAAACTTTTGCATGAATTTATCAATTTCTATCATGTGATTGGGCGAATTTTTAAGCTAATAATTCATGGTATACTGTTAAAGGCAAATAAGAATCTAATTTTTTTAGTGCGCTTTTTTCAAATATTTGAAACCAAAATGTAATGTAGAATTACAATTGCAGCCTCAAAATCACACATTATATTTCATATTTTTAAGTCATTACATTCTTGAGTTATCGGGATTATATTTAAAGATTATGAATACCTGATTATGAAAGAACAGTCTGACAGATGGTGAATGCCTTGAGAGATCTAGTACTAAATTTGACAGATATCTACATTTTAGATGTAAAATACCAAATTTTATTCATTTAGCTTTGTAATTATAATATTAACTTATATTCGGACAACCGGACATAGCATAACACCATTCTGTACCCCGCTGCTTATAACAATAGGCAGATAGATGAACACAAAATGAAAGGATGAGACAAAAAAAGAGGAAAGAAAAGTAAAAAATGTTAAATGAAAGAAAAAGACGACAAACCATCCAGACATCTCCAGAGGGAATCCAATCGATGTCAAATCCTACACGACTGTATTCAATTTTTGATGAAGTAATTACTAAATAGAGGGGACAACAATACTTAAACAAACGCTGACTATAGGTGGAGCTTACAGGGATATGAGATTACTAACTGAAAAGGAAAAAAATTAATAAATGACATTACATCTGTATGACATGTATAAGCATATAAACAAACATTGTAGAGTCAAAAATCTGTAGCATCCGTCTGGGTCCTGTGTTTCGATTTCCTTCAGGAGAATTGCACTTCTGAGGGACTTTTGAGCCCTTTTGATTTAATAATTTAATTGATTTTGGCAAATGGCATTTTGGTCTCAGTTACTGTGTAGTCTTAGAGATGTCTTGGTATTAATGAATATGGCTTACAAGTGGATCTTGCTGCGTGAAAGGGTATTCGATACGACTCTCCTGTTTCATTCATCCTCGAGTATTGTTTCTGGCTTTCTCATATGCCATCAGAGAGTGAGTAGGCATTCTGTGGCATAGTGAATTGGGGATCCTATTTCTCCACAGCCACAGCAAGGAGAGTTGGTTAGATGGAATATGTGTAGGTATGTCGGGAATAGGCCGTGAACAGTGACGAAAGAAGAACAACTGGACAAACAAACTTCCTGATTTCGTTAATAGAAATCTACAGATTTCGTGCAAAGGTCTTTTACTCTCAAACTTAAGAAACAAACATGTTGCCAGACTTGTATTGTTTATCTACAAAAGCGACATTGAAAAGCATTCTATTAAATATTCGGAACAAGCACATCAGCACAAATTTTTGTTTAGCTAACTGGCAGTTGATGAAATTAAAAAAATAAATAAAAATGAAGCAGGTTTGGGATACGGACACCTACATTCAAAACCCACGTCTTACAGTAAGGTCGAAGATTTGCACGAGTGTGGGTTGTCTTCAAAACAGAACGCCAAATTCCGCTTCAATAAAAACCAGTCTGGTCGAAGACCCTATTGAGAGCGAAAAGAATTTCTTAATCAAGAAAGTTTTCTGAACTCACCACGGTCAAAAGGAAAAGTCTCCATGCCGTGAATGAAATGGAACGGCGGACATTTACCAATATTGGAGAAAGGGAGTAGAGACAACGCAGTAAAAAAGAAGTCAGGAAACTCAATAACCATAAAAACCATTCTCGTTGAAAGGAAGTTCCATGACTGCGGTACTCACAGATAGTTTCGATGAACTGCACCCTAAACCCTTTTATTAGCAGATATCAAGGAAATTGGACGACTAAAGCACATGCTTTGCTAGACAGCTTTCACTGCTTTTGTTTTTAACTTATCACTAAGACAGAAATGGCTATAAAAGACCAATCTTAATCACCGTAAGCAGCGACATGGTTTCGATATTTCCCAGAGATCAAATAATTAAAACTTGATTTCTTTTCTATTTTAAGCGGAAGCGTTTAGTAAAGAGGTAGAATATTTTTTTTTTCAGCACAATTCTCTTAGAGACTTTTTTTTAACGTTTTTAGGCTTTCATGATTTTTCTTTAACGTCAATACTAAGCAAGTCTCCTTTACATCAAAATAAAAAACGAGCTTTTCAAAAGCAGCAACTGCTTATCGGTCATTAATTTATTAAATTGAAACGAATTCATATAATAAGTATTCTAATTCTAAAAGCGAGGAATAAAAATTTATTAGCATATTTTCGTGAAATTTTGTTATAATAATAATAAAAAAAGTATTTCGAGCATCTTTCCGAGATAGCTGCAAAGATCTTTAAAATGCTTTCAATGCATGAAAAATATTTAATATAAAATTTATGTGATTATGAAAATTTGGTAACTTTATAAGTTGGTTTAAATATTTACGAAGGAAACGTTGAATTTCCATTCTAATAACAAAATAACAATAATAATTTTAGACAAGTATTAATAATAATTTCGTTCAGAAATGTTAAGATGAAGCTTAAAATACTGTTGGAAGTAGTGACTTTATTTCTTCGCCACATATAAATATTTTAATCCAGAAATCTCACCAAAATTCTGAAAATAACTATACAACTTCATTTGTTCTAAAGTTATACTTGAAAAATTTTCTCATAAGAAATATGATGGCATTGAAGCTAATTAAATAAGTTAAAATTTCAAAACGTAGACAAACAACAAAACAATATCAAACACAACTTAAATATTTTTAAAAAGACAATTAGATTTTTTTTAAAAAAAAAGTTTAGATTAAAGAGCATCATATTCTAACAATCACTGAGATATATCCTGATTTGGATGAGTTGGTAAATGAAACGTAAAAACTACATTATATTAAACTAGTTTATTTTGAGGTCTGACAGATTTGACCGCTGTATCGCTTTCTCATGCCAAGAGATTTAAGATATATCAATTATGGATACAGGAAAAACTGAGCTGGGTTTAAATCAATCATATTTTTTACAACCCTATCTTTTTCCGTGCCAGATTCTCCATTTGATATATTTTTCCTCCTCAGCAAATATATTTCTCAGCCAATTTAGTTCAATTCATAGAGTCATACTATAATCCGAGCAGCTAAAAAATGAATCATTAATTCATACAGATTACTATACAGAAACTATATATTTACTTCTATTTCACTGCTCTTTCATGAATAGCCTCCTCTCAAAACATCTGGAAGGAAATAACAATTCCTAGCACGCCAAAAACTCATCATACGAAACAATCTACAAATCAAACCAGCCGCAGTATTACATGGGAAAGAAACAATAAACGCCAAGTAAAGGAAACAGAAAGCACCTCCCACACGGATGAGTGGCGAATGACAACCCCAATGCAGTAATAAGTAGTTCCGATTGACGAATTATATCACTTAGTATTTCCTTTCCGGATGAAGCAAAGGGAAAAACAATGGTCGGTAAAGAGCTGATAATCAGAACTCGAGGCATTCAGATTAAGGCAAGGAAATTACCCATTTCGTTGAGAGGAACTGGAACGGTCTCTAATCAGTGGCGAAGATAGCTTTCTTTCGAATAAACATTTTATTAGGGTTAAGGGCAATTGAATTGGCAGGATGCTTATTGAATGCCAAGGAGTCGATGACATTCATTGAAGAACAAATAAAATCATCGACATAGATGGGTTCTTTTGATCGCACCGGTTATATTATAAGACGAATCGTAGGGTTTAATTTCGGAACAAATCAACTTAATCATTCACTGTCCTTTAGTTACCTAAGTAGAGAACTGCCATTTCAATACCTTCCATGAGCAAATTGTAGAAAACATTACAAGCCTACCATTCCTCTAAACACATCAAATCTCTCTCTTCGAACCCACCATCACTGAGCGTCCATTCCATATGGAATGTGGGAAACTAAAACTGGATATCTAACTTTCCATTCCACAGAATGGCATTTTTAACTGGCTTTCATACAAACGATCCGTTTAGTAGCCGAGTATTAATATTTACTTGGCATGATTGCAATGAAAAGTCAACTGCAGTGGTGTACTGGCACTTCAAAACTTGCGATGAATAACTTGCTAAGAAACATTGCAAGCCTTGCATTTCTCGAAGCACACCCAAGTTCCTTCACACTCACATTCATTCGCACTCCAAACGAAATGATGGAAACTAAAACAAACTGTGCATTTAACTTTGCATTCCGCATCATGACATTTTTCATACATACAAACGATTCGCTTAGTAGCCGAGTATAAAGATTTATTTGGCGTGATTGCAATGAAACGTTGAATGCAATGGGGCTATATAAGTGTAGTGCTGGTATTTCAAAATCTGCGATGAATAACTTGCTAAAGAACATTGAAAGCCCACCATTCTTTCATGTATACCAAAGTTCCTTCACATTCGCATTCACTCAGAATCCATTCCAAATTGAATGTAGGAAACTAAAGCAAACTGGATATCTAACTTTACATTCTCCAGCATGACAAATTTAAAGGCTTTTATACAAACGATCCATTTAGTAGCCGAGTACAAAGATTTACTTGGCATGATTTCAATGAAAAGTCGACTGCAGTGGTGCTACGTAAGTGGTGTGCTGGCACTTCAAAACCTGCGATGAATAACTTGCTAGAGCACATTGCAATCCCACCGTTCCTCCATGAACACCAAAGTTCCTTAACATTTGCATCCACTCAGAATCCATTCTAAATGGAATGTAGGAAACTAAACCAAACTGGATATCTAACTTTCCATTCCACATCATGACATTTTCAACAGGTTTTCATACGAACGATCCATTTAGCAGCCGAATATAAAGAATTACTTGGCATGATTGCGATGAAAAGTCGCCTGCATTTAGAGCTACGTAAATGTAGTACAGGCATTTCAAAACCTGCGATGAATACCTGCTAGAGAATATTGCAATCCCACCATTCTTCCATACACGACAAAGTTCCTTAACATTTGCATTCATGCAGAATCCATTCCAAATGAAATGATCGAAACTAAAACAAACAGGATATCTAACTTTCCATTCTTCCACACCATGCCACTTTTGACCGGTTTTCATATTAACGATCCGATTAGGTCTTGAGTCCAATGGTTTACTTGGTGTGATTGCAGAGAATAGCGAATTCAAGAAATATGAAAGCAGAATAAAATTCAATTAAAGACAGAAACATTTCTTGGAAATTTGTAGAAAAATGTAACGCATTAGAATTATCAAACAATTACGAATATTTGATGATTCTTAATGCCTTATCCTTTTTCAACTCCATTATGGCTAACCATGCATAATACCGAATCTGAGATTCTGAAAGATTGAATAACCTCAAATAGAACAATACCATTAGTTTTGGGAACAGTTTGAAGCCAGATCGAAACAAAGGAGAAATATATGAATAAGGTTCAAGCTCCAAAATTCCCATCTATATGAAATGTTAATCCTAATCTAAAGATTTCAAGATGATAGGACAAACAAATATTTTGAGTTGATGTTTTAATATTTTAATTTAAAAAATAATCATTTATTACACTACAGTAGTTCAGTATCAATATTTGGACATATGCACCAATATAAAAAAATATATCACCTTCAAATCGACATTAAATGTTATTTATGTATTTTACTTTATTAGAAATTCTTTTAATTTGAAATTAGCGTAAAAATTAGATAGCATAACAAATAAATAAGTAATTGATTGCAATTACTCCCATTTGAACAAGACCAGAATAGAAATTCAATTTGAACAAGAGCAAAGCATCTAATAATGAAGAATCTAACAATTATTTTGCGAAAGCACGTTTTTTTTTTTTCAACGCTTTTTTTTTATTCCACTCTTATTTTTCCTATTAAAACTTGGGAAAAAATCACCAGCATTTGCTTACATTGAAAAAATGTTAACCTACATAAAAAAAAAAGTAAACAAAAAAAACATTCCACGAACGTTTTCTCCATTTTTTCCGGCTTTTGATTAAAAAAATGAAACGAAGCGAAAAATTTAAAAAATGGTTTCTCAAATAAAATGAAAATCAAATCAAGAATCTAATGTTCATCAATTTTTTTCACACTAAGGCATGAAATGTAGCATTAAAAAAAACTCTTTCCTTTTTTTTTTCTTCTTTTTTTATGAGCAATGCACTTTACGCCAACGCGTTTTGAATACAAACGAAATAAATACTCATTTTCCGGCGATTTGGTGCAACGAGTAAAGAAAAGGTATCTTAATCGATAATGCCATTATCGATAACATATTTTTAAAATAATTGTTTTTGTTATTGCTGAAAACTGTGAATAACAGAAGTTGTATAAAATAGCTACAGAATAGTTAATTAAAATAATAATATGAATAAAAATAGTAGATATAAATAAGAATAGTTAATATAACTAATATATTAGTTAAAGTTTAATATGTAATTGAACAAGCAATACAAAAAAATTAAGTCAATTCCTACTTAGACCAAAAAAGAAAATTTTTTACTTTTAGCTACTTTTTATTAAATAATTATAATTTACATAAATAATTTATCAAAAATTATGTCTGGTCAAAAGAAAATCAAATCCCTATCCATTGAAAATAAATCAGAAAAACGCCAACTGGAGCAACGCAAATGCGTGAATTTTTCTACGCCAGTTAAGGTATAGCAATACAGATTAGAAATTTCTAATTTCCTTTATAATGTTTTATTTTAATTCGAAATACTTCAAAATGAATCCGAAAAAATCGATTCATTAACAGTGTTTAATTTTAAATGCATCAAACGCTAAGAAAATAAATAGAATCGTTTGAAATAATCGGCCAAAAACATGATAAACCTTAACTCATTAATCTGGCGGGGGGGACAAACTAAACATATTAAAGATGTTTAGTTGTTCCCCCCCGCCAGATTAATGAGTTATTTGGCGATGGAAAATGAAGATTTTCGTGGAAATTTTAATTTTTAATTAATTAATAAAAAATTAACGAATTAACATTTTAAAAAAAACTGTATTAACATCAATCATCAACCAGTACAAGTTTAAAAAATTGTATTTGAAGTGAATTTGAATGGACGAAATAAGAGAGATGTTCTTCCAGCAACTCCAGATGAACAGAAATCGCTCCACAAAGAGACGATTTCCGTTCATTTCTCCTTCTTAAGATTTGCATTTGCGAAATCAAACACAGAGAAAACATCAAAGTCAATCAATGATTCGCATGCCATGATAACGGAGCACGTATTTAATGTGCATTGACACGATAAGGCGCATTTTCTGATTTTAAATATAATGAAGAAAATGTATATTTTGAATATCTCCTTTTCTATAGATTAGGCAACATCTTGAATATGTTTACATATTTGATAGCGAGACCAAATGCCACACACACGCACATAAGCATATTTATCGGTTGCTGTTCGAATAGAAGAAAGTTTTAACCCCTTAACTGGTTTTTTTCTTTACTATCTAATAAGATGACACCTTCTATTTTGGGAATCATTTCTTATTTTAATTCAAATGGAAATCCATGGAATACTTGGCTTATCTACGCAATCGAAGTCATTTTACTATTGAATTATAACTGTTATGAATGATTTATTTTTTGTTTACAACTACCGAAATTCGATAAATCGATGAACGTACGGCGTACGGACAATCCGGTTAAGTGGTTAAAATTTTAAAAACGATTTATTCCATCCCGGGATGCACAATTTGTACAGATAAGAAGCGGTAAGAAATACATGAATCTACATCATGTAATAAGAGCCGAAGATGAAAAAAGTTCGAAATTTTTGCCTTCATTGGTTTAAAATAAGATTTTGATAAGGATTTCCTCGATACGTGTCAACTTAGAATAGGGAAACTTAGGTATCCTTAAAAGAATACAGTAAGCAATAAAGATTTTTATCAGTTCACTCTGAGCACGAAAAAATGCTAAGACGTGCAGTTTTATAGAGTGCGCGTAGAATTAATTAAATGATTAAAAAAACAGAAGTAGATCAGAAAATAAGAGACCATTTTAAAATGAAGTTAATATGAACTAAATTAAGATAAGAAAACTGGAAATTAATTAAATTTTAAGTTAAATTAGATGAAGAGATATCATTACATATACAATTTCAAATTATTAATGATGATGATGATGTCGTGTCCGCTTTACCGCTGAAAGAGGGGTGCAGTAGCTTCTGAGGGTATGAACCCCTGTGCACCCGAGGGCAGAAGTCTGACTTCTAGCTCATATGAAGATGAAACACACACACATACGCTTGCACAGCCCCTTTTTACAGGGGGGCACATTCACTCATCTCACAGATAGCACACAAAGGAACAACCATGCCCGAACCGGGACCTCCAGAACACGAGGCAGACGCGCTACCTCTGTGCCAGCAAGCCGGCTCAAATTATTAATTTAAATATTATATTGCAATTACAAATTTATCTGCAATATTATGTGCAATTATTAATTTGAATAGTATATTAATCAAAGAAAGAAAATCGTTTTTTTTACCAAATAAAGCACTCTTGTATTAATGCCAGCCACATAGAAAACCTATTAAAGACAATAAATATAAAACGTTCTGCCTGTTATCATAATATTAGAAATCCCAAGGGCATTATCATGAGATTGTATATATTTTTTATTGATAATCATTATTTTTCATAATATCCAATTTAATTAAAACACGTCACCTGGATGAAAGTGGATTGCAATATCCGGATATGATTTCTTTCGTCGGCAACCTTAAATCCAGACGCCAGACACGACTAATGAAGACAGGTGTCAGTGACACCTGACGAAAACTTCTGACGCACCAATGCCGAAAGGGATTAATTAATGGAGTAATTAAAGCCCCGGTGACTCTATTGTGTGTTATCAACCGAAAAACAAATCGATAGTGGAAGGCTGAAATCAATCTGGGACCAGAGGGCAGCTTCATCCCATTAGTCAGGGAAGAGGGGGGTGGCCATTACCAAAAACCCACAAATGTCGTAATTAGCGGTTAAAGGGACAAGGGACACTCACTACATTACCTTAATGTCACCACGAATGAGCCTCCGATAAAATGAGAAAACTTTTAAAAGGTTGGAAAAGGATTTTCTGCCAAGGTAGTAAGTAAAGTTGGACTGAAATTTATTTTCAGTCAGCATTTATTCAAGTAATTTAATTTCATTATTTTTAAGAAGAGATATTGATGTCGAAACTCACAAGTTTACTTTTCATCAAAAACTTATCATAAAAAGCATCAACTCTCAATAATTCCTGGCCTTGCAGCTCGTCATTGCTAGTTTCTTTAAAAAGTTCATGGCGAGCTGGATTCGTCATTTCAGTTCAAGGAGTTAAGAATTGTTATATTTCGGTTCTCCGTTCGGAAACTGATAGATAATAATAAAGTTAATAAGTTAATAATAAAGTTACTATTATCATTCCCCCTGGTACTTTGAAAAAAAAAATGTAATAGAGGGGTGGTATTATTGTATTTCTACTTTTTGAGAAACTAGCACAGAAAATATTGTTAGCTTTTAAATGAGAATATGTGTCAATGTTTCTAAAGATGATATTGGCTAGAAATTTTAGGTATTTTATAATAAATACTTAATGGACATTAATCACACACACACATAAAAGGGATGCTTGCGAAAGTGGAAGAAAAAGTGAACGAAATTTTTAACGATGATGATATGAAAAGTCAAAAAGCAATTGTTTCTGAAAAGACGGAGTTGGCTCAACAACAACAACAACAACAAAAAAAAAAAAACGATCTGTAGAATGTCTACAATTATTTCGAAATGGGTAGTTTGGAATAAGTACTAAGAATATGGATTAAATGCCCTATAATATTAAAAATATACTTTTTTGAATTTATTCCTTTTTCCAACAACATTCATATAATTATTCCTCTGGCACTTTAAAAAGCGTAACAGAGGGGTGATATTGTATTTCGATTATTTGAAAAGATGGCTCTGAAAATATTGTTTGCTTTTAAATGGAAAGATATGTCAATATTTCCATTCAAAAGCTAACGATATTTTGAGATTTCAACTAAAAATTTATAAAATAAGACAAGACATTTTATAAAATAAGTGCATGATCGTTACTTTAAAAAAACAGATGCCTTCAAAAGTGTAAGAAAAAATGAAAGATAGTTTTAACGAAGATAATATAAAAAATTCGAAAGGCAAGTGTTTTTGGAAACCACAGAATTGATATAAAAAATAAAACGACATATCAATGTTTTCCAAGATATAATCCAGAGAAATAAAAATATCCGTAACAAGCATGTAAAAATTTGTAAGTAAATTTCGATTAGAAAATAAGATTGTGGGTGATTTTTAAAAAAAAAGAAGTTCACTTTAGGTTGATAAAATTTCAATCAAGATTTAATATTTATGCAATAAAAATCTAATGCATATTAATCTGAAATTGTTATTTCACGAATAGCGAAGAACTCCACTGCATTTGCATTTTAAGTAGTTGCTCGTTGGGCCCTGAAGCAAAACACAAAGATAACATCAATTTATTTAATCTCAAACAGTAAATATATCAGAAAAAGAATGAATGCAGTTATAATGAACTGACATGTTATAAAAAGGACTGACAATTTTGATGACTGTTTTTAAAACGATTCAAAATGAATAAAAGCGCTTTCAATGTGAACTACATTATATGATACTAATAATAAAAAGGAAAAGTAAGTATGTTTGTGTATAGTCACTGGAAAGGCAAATCATCTCACCAAGAACTATCACATACAAATATATTTTGGAGGATGAGAATGAGCATATTGGCAAGAAATTTATTAAATTATTTAATAACATTTTAATTGATTAAAGAGTATGACCCTTATTTGTAAAAATTTTGAAAATATTAACACCTAATTAATAATTTTCATTATTTAACAATTCAAAGCATTAACTTCTTAATGACACGAATTCATATTCTTCGGCAATGTTGCAGTAAGCTTAACGTTTTCTGATTTTATTTCACACATTTTTTTTTTGAGAAATTTATTTGTACAAATCACTAAAATATTAAACGTTAGAGTGAAAAAACTTGTCATGCTTAATGAATTAACTGATTCTTTTTATCAATCCAGTTAACATACAATTGAAAGTGTTTACATAAAACATGGCAATGTAGCAATAAACTTAAAGTTCTCTGATTTCCTTTTATACATTTTTGAGAAATTTATAAATACTTGATCACTAAAATATTAAATGTTAAGGGAAAAAACTGTCATGTTAAATGATTTAACTGGTTCTTTTTATCAATCCAGTTAAAATACAACAGGAAGTGCTTGCACAAAACATGTCCATTGTGTCCAGAAATTTAACATTAGAGTTAACACCGCATAAGAAATAAGACAGTGAAGTTATAGTATAATATAATGTGCAACTAAAGCTTGATAGTACATATAGTAACAGTTTTAACATTAGAGCCGATTCCATCATTTCATGCACTCAAAGAACAAGACGGGTGTGAGACAGCAAAAAACAAATTTCCTCGGATTTTAAAGTTTAAAAATATTTTACTGAAGGAATCTATATGGTCGCCAGAGGCAGCTAGTTTATAATAGAAATACATCTTATCCAAAGCCAGGATAAGGAGCAAGAGAAAGTTATTGAAAGAACTGGATTCAAATATTTTTCTTTCAAGAAATCAAATCTGAATTATGGATGCTGATAAAAAAAATATATACCACGAAAGCATTCGATTTGAAATATATGAGAACTATATCCGGAGGCTAAGGAAAGGAGTAACTTTTTTTTCACTGTGAAATGTGGCTATTTAAATGCATTCGTATAAGAGTCGAATGAAATATTCAGCAGCCGAATCCAAAGAAGCATACTGAAATCAAAATGGTCTCTCGATTTTTTCGACTTGATGGAATAAATGAAACCAGAAGACAGATTTACCACATATATTTGGTAAATGCAAGAAAAAAAAACCATTGGTTAAGCTAAATATAGATTTGACAGCATTCTAGAATAGAATATGTTGATCTACAACTACGCCCTGAATTTTCTTTTCATATGGGCTTTTTTTAGTTTATTGTAAAAATAGAATTTTGAGCCTTTTTAAGTATTGAAAAATATCTACACAAGTAATTTTGGCAATATTAATAAAAAAATTTAAATCTTAATTTAAAGATTAATGCAAAAAATCCCTATATAGATATATCGTATATCATTTGCTTTATTATTTAATATATATAACTCTATAATGCAAATTGTTCATCATTTTCTTATTAAAAAGAAGCTTGATTGATTTGTAGAATTTAAAAAAGCTTGAAAGAATTACCAAAAAACATTTAAAGAATCATTCAAACTATAAGAATTTCATAAAAATCTATATATAGCATTAATTGAAATTTCACCAAATTACATATTTTACGTTTCTTTATTTTTCATTCCGATTTTTCTGTCTTTTATTAAGCTAAATTCCACTTTCAGAAGTTAAATTTTCACGTTTAGATACCGTACTCACTATAATAAATCTGAAGTTATACAGAATTAAAAATAAACATTTTGCTTCAATTTACAAAAAAAGGTTCGTAAAATAGACTTAAGTATGTTATAGGAATTGGTAGGGAAACGCTTACTTCTTTTTCGTAAACGATTCTGGTCTTCCGAGTCTTTCTACTCCAATAAAAATAAGCGAAAGAATATTTCCCCTATTTAATTTATGTTTTCTTCATATGAATAAAATCATTGATTACTTTTTGGCTTAAATAAGAATTTGTAACTTTTTTTTCGCAAAGAAATTTTAGCTCCATATATGGAAAATTTTATTCGATATATAGAAACTTACATTATTTATCAAAATTCATGATTTCCTTGATTCTCTAATCTCTTTTGTATATAGATTTTCTAATATGGAATTTCGATATATGGGAGAGCCACTATTTACAGATACTACATATTTGTTTAGAATTTTTAAATTTAACGTTTTTTATAACATTGCCAACTTAAATTCAATACGTTTTTTAAATTTACAGAAAGAGAAAGTATTTTCGATCAATTAATATATTTAACAAATCAGTACTGTGTATCAGTACTATTTAACAAATCAGAATTTGAATTTATATGAATGAGTTTTACTGATAATTCTGTGATAAAATACGACGCGATAATTTAATTTTCTAATGCACCAGGTATCCTGTAGTAGGTAAAGCAGAAAACTCCACAATATCAAATAAAATAATAGAAGATACTGTCTACTTTTATCTAAATAAATAAAAGACACTCTTTGAACCATTGCTTCATCTAAGATGCAAAAACTTATCTTCCAACAAATTCCTTAAAAATATATATTAGCTAGCCATCTTCGCATATCGTCGATTATATATTTCACATTTATAAGAACATACATTTACATAAATTACATTTATATCAATTCTCAATTTCCGATATCATAATAATGAAATAAAAACATTTGGGGAAACACATCTTAAGGAAAATGAATGAGTTTTCCTTTAAAGCAACCAAGGTTGAAATCGACACCGATTAAGGCTTTAAACATTAAATGTCTTTTTGTCATGGCCAATTAAGAAAATTCGTTTGCTTTCATGCGTATTGCTTTTCGTGCGTATTTGTGGGTGGGTGTGTGCGTGCGTGTGTGTGTGAGAGAGAGTTCACATTACTGGTGATAAAATTAAGACAAAATTTTAAAATATGAAATAAGAGAATCAACCGTCAAAAATTATTCTACGATGTTTTTGAACTAGTGGTTCAATTCCCATCCCTCCTTCTTTTGTAATATTTGTTTCAATGTTTCATTTGCTTTTAATCTTTCTTATTAACAAGAGATGGGAAAATTCTAAAATTTGTGTTTAACAAAACATATAGTGTCTTATATTTTTTCCCTTAATCAAACTTCTCTTCTTTTTTTTACTACAATGTTTTTGGACTAGTGTTTAATCCTCCACCCATGTTTTATAATACTTGTTTCAATGTTTCATTCTTCTTTTATATTTCTTGTTAAAAACAGATGGGAAGAATTCTAAAATTTGTTTTTAACAAAAAATACAGTGGCTTACCTCTTTTTTCTTCTTAATCCCATTTACTGGACATTAAATAAACGTAAAACGTTTTACAATATAAGAATATTTTCTTAACTGACAAAAAAAAAAAAGGAAAGGGGAAAAAATTAATTTGGCGAATGCATATAGAAGATGGTCCCTAATTCCCTTCCAAAAGTCTGAAGCAAAAGAAAAGAAAATGATTCTGAAAGAAACTTGATAGAATTATCCTGATTGTAAAGTCATTTTCGTTCCCCGCAGCAACACAAAAAGTTCTTTCATCAGCAAAAGCTGAAAAATAAAATCGTTCTCTTTTCAGAAGACCCATCCCCAATAATGAGATGTAAGGGCTGGAAAAGGGGAATCAGTTAACGATTAAGAGATCAAGGAATAAAATTCTCGAATCTTTTGAAGTCCAAATTAAAGATGAGTATCAAAGGAATTCCTTCAATACCCTAGCTTCAGAGCAGATTTAAGCACATGTTGTCGATAAACTTAACGATCAGAACTATTACATTTTAATTTAAAAGTATCATATATTACAAAGTTAATACCTTCTTTTCCGCAATTTGAAGTTCTAAGACAATAAAGGCACATTAAATAGAAGAAATGTACGCCAATTTCTAATTCAAAAATAATGGAATATTTAATGATAAATAAAATAATACCTAATATAAATAAATAATTCGTGTAATAAATAATTCAATAAATAATAAATAATTCATGAAATATTTGTGTATATTACAGAGCAAAACTCTATATTAGTAGATATTATGCAACATTTAACGCTTTATACAAAATGTTCACTTAAATCGTAATCCAATATCTAATTTCTGATTATGAAAAAGTATTCAGCGACAAAGAAAAAATATATATTCTCAATTGGAAGTATATATCTAAATTAAATAAAGAATTATAATTCACGTTAATTGAGTTTATAAACGCCACAGGTAAACATTCAAGAAACCTAAATTTTTATACAGCCAGAAAATTTTGTCATATTTAAACTGACCAAGTTATGAAGCTTTGAATTTTATTAATTCAACCCAATCAACACCGGTTTCGAAAAAGCAATACCCGCTATTTAGAGGTTTATCTCCAAGGCAATCACTGATATCGTCTAAAACAGTGATACTCAAAATCATAATGTAAAAATATGACACTTTTTTTTTTGTCTAAAATGTTAGTTTGAAGAATACTTTACTGGATATTAAAGATCAGGAAGTGTCTAAAATTTGAGACTTCGTAATTTTTCTTTCAGCTAAGACTTATTGCCTCAAACAAAGTATAATTATGGCATTTAAAGGAATTTTCCTCCTGGAAGTATACCGCATTTCTAACATTCAGCTGCTTAAGCTACGATTAAAACGTACTTTATATGCAACAAAACAGATTTTGGAACAATATTTAGACACAAATCTATTGCAAGATTTTTAAAAAAAGAATTAGTCGAATGAAATAAATGGCCCGTTTTAAAACTACACGAAAATAATTTTGACACAAAATCAAATGACAAGAATAACACCAGGGACAGTACACTTCTTTTCTAATGTCCATCCAAAAATAACCGATTTGTCATTTGATGGATTTGATACGCTTCATACTCATATGATTGGTAGATCTTTTATGCAGAATGATTAACAAATTTAACTAAGTCATGGATTTATTTTCCTAATTCTAAATTATAAAAAATCAGAAAATTATAGAAAGAAAATTAATATTTTTAAAATTGAAATTTAGTTTTCATTAAATGAATTAACGATAAAATTGAACAAAAAGTTAAAATTTGAACTATTCTTTCATTGTTTATATTCAGCATTTGAAGCGATAACAAGCTCAAAGTAACAGATTCTTTTTTTTTAGTTCAGCGATTTCATAAGAGCAAGTAAAAAAAAGTTTCAAAGAAAAAGAAAAAAAGTCTCAGCATATAAATTTTAGTGAGTTTGGCAGGAGGTAAACAACAAGATTCCTGGATTATAATTTGTAGTATTCATTATTAATATTTTTTTCTTTTATTCAACGTTTGTGTAATACTGCAAATATATGTTATTATTTTTTCAATGGCTTTCGGACCTTTGTTAATCCGTCAGCCTGTTCCTGATAACTACCGGATTAGTGAAAATAATATATAATTAAACCTCAAACCCGTTTCATTTCGATCACATTTTCAGACAAGGGTTTAACCCTTCTTTGCATGATGATGGAAATTTCCATCATAATATTTAGTCAACAAAAATAGGTACTCAAAACCCTTGTACTGTAAATTTGTTGTTGCTGGCAACTTTTTAAGCGACTATTGCGTACAAAAAAACGCAGTTGTCAAAAAATAGCAAACGTCACTGTCAATTACCAGGCCTACAACTTGTCATTCCGCCGTTTATTGTGACTGGAAGAAATGAGCGAGATTTTAAATTGTTTTATGGAAATTAATTTATTATTAATAATTATTAATTAATTAAATTATCATACAGAATAAAGAAGATTTAGTAAAGAATATATTTTTATTTATTTAGTACTGAGCTAAATATGTGACAATGCATGATGATGTAAATTTCCATCATATTGTTTTTTACATAATACATATTTTTATTTACACCAAGATTTTTTAAAATATTTTTCCTTTAATCTAGAGCATTAATTACATCACCTTATTTTTTTTAAAAAAAAAAAGAAAAAAATCATGCAAAGAAGGGTTAAATAGTTCCAATTCCTCACTTTCCGAAATTAAATGTATAATAAGATTTTTACGTACAATAAAAAGGATAATGAACTGAAGCAATCGTGAAATCTTTTCCCCGAATCAGAAACTGAATTTCACTATTTTTGCTAATAGCCAATTATTTACCAAAACTAAAAAACGAGTCGTTATATTAATTAAATAGAAATTCTTTTCCTCTGACAGCATACTTCGTGACATATGTAGCAGTTGCATGGATTTTAAAAGCTCCAGCGCGTTCGGATATTGCGTTTGTTTTGTACACTTTCACCCTCCAGAAGAGATCGAAGGCCGATGAGTCATGCGAGAACTTGTCGAAATCCTTGGGATGCAGGTGAGTCAGACAGGTTAACCGCTTTGTTCGTCAGGTTGATTCACTGACCGGTTTGTCTTTCTCATCGCTTTGCTTTCTTTCTACATATGTTACGTATGATATTACTAGGGCATCCTTGTCTTACAGAGTGGAACAGAGTAACATAATGTTTTGGGCCATGCGAGTACACTCATTAAACGGAGTTTAATAACAAAGATTTATTTATTTTTAAAGATGAGGAAGGAAGGAAGTTTTGAATCTTTTCATAAATAATCAGTAAAGAAATAGATTTAACTGCGATTTGGCACAGAAATATCAACCAGAAATAATATCAAAAAATAATACAACAAGCAATACTTTTTAAAAAACTAAGTCAATTCCTACTGAGGTCAACAAAGAAATTTTTTATTTAGATTACTTTGTATTAAATAATTACAATTAATATAAATAATTTATCAAAAAATTAATGATTTTCGCAAGAAATGAACTCTCATTCTCCACCTTCAAGTGAAAAAATACTGAAATCCTTGCATTTTTCCGATTGAGCTACTGCCCGTTGGTTTCAATTTTCATAAAAAACTGCTAAAACTCTATTTAAAATGTTAAAAATTCGTTAAATTTAATTAATGAATCAATAACTGAAAAAATTGTATTAACATCAAGTGTCATCCACTACAAGTTTGAAAAAATGTATTTGAACTTGAGTGGATGAATAAAAAGCATTTTATTAACGATTGGAAATTTGAACAAGAGATATAAATATATATAGGGAGAGTGTGAACTAATAGTAGGAATTGA
>JAOUZG010006535.1:7027152-7039149 GCA_026289955.1 Argiope argentata
ATATAGGGGGAGAGTACGAACAAATAGTAGGAATTGGAAAAAGTAGAAAATTTTATCAAAATGTCTGCAGTTTGACTGTATAGAATTTTAAAAGTTAAGAGCTATATTTTAATTTTTAGATTAAGCCCAATAATTACAGTCAAAATTCAATTATTAAATATAGTAATTGAGTAAGGATCAAACAACAACATTAACCGCAATTTAATTACACAATTTTTTCATGGAAAATAACTCAAATATTAATCATGGAAGCTCAAAATATTAATTATAATTGAATCAAGGTTCATAGCTTATTTAAATTTCTTATCCAAGAATGCTACCTGTTTAAGGGTAATCAAAAATTCGGGATGTTCAAAGTGCCTTCACCATACAAAATTTTCACTGGAATCTTAAAGCACTTAAAAAAAATTTCAGTACAAAAAAAGCATTTTTTTAACAGCATGGGATTTTAAATAAAAAAGAAAAATGTTATCGAAAAATGAATAAAAAATATTTATGTTTTTTTTTGGTTTCGCCCAAGAAAATATTCCTAATGGGAAGTAAAATTAATTCTAATCGTTAAAGTAAATGGAAAACATTTTCACGTCTAAAGACACATTATCAGAATTAAGCAAGCAGAATTATTCTTAAATGCCAAATAGGTATTGTAGTTGTATCATAATCCAAGGCATCAGCAAATGAACAAAAAACTTGCTTCAATTAGAAGTTTGCGAAAAACAGATAAGGAGAAATAAAAGTATCGTAATTTTTTAAACAACAACATTAAGAGCTAAGAAACGAATTACAAGTATATAAAAATTGGAAAAAGTATAAATGCATTAACCAGAAGCAAAAGCTTCCGAATTCTCAACATAGTCAGTTGTTAAGAGATTGTCACAAATTCCTCCAGATCATTTGCCGATTCACAGATGATTAGAGATCTTAGAAATATGCCCTTGTTGTATTAGCTTCCAAATGAGCTTGGAAAAATTTTTAAAGCATAGCAGGAGAAAATAGAAAGCTTATCAACCTTAAGATCCAATCTGCAAATATAGTTTTAGAACTTGTGCTGATTGTATAGTTTTGTTAAATGATACGGATTATTAACCACCAAAACCCTTTTTTTTTCTCTCCTTAAAATGTAAACAAGTATAAGGAAGATTCTATAAATGTTTATTCCAGTAAGAAGGGATTCATTAAGAGAAAGCACTGACCCTGACAGACAGTTTCTTTATACAAGAATAATTCATGAATAATTAAAATTCAAAGCTTTAGTTGTTACAATAATTAATGATAACATGAAAGATAAAAAATATTCATAAATATGTACATAAATAGTTTGCATAAATTAGCATGATACACTCTGAAGGCCTTATCAGCATATACATTGCACTTACACATAAATGATTTTATATGAAAATAAATAAAACGATATCGATACATTTTTTGCTAAATATTGAAATTTCGACGTTTTTTTCCAAATGAAATTTAGAATATTGGGGAAAAAAGTAAAAATAATCGAGGTGGTTAAATGACTGAATAAGCAAATATTAATAATAAAAATAAATAAAGCATTTCTACATTAATCCTGTTGACCAGCATTTTTCTAAATCATTAACTAGTGTGACTCCTGACATTCAAGGAAATAAAAATGATTAAAAAAAGTATTTCACATTAAAAATAAAATAAAATAGAAAAACACTTTGCAATTCTACAGTTTTATAATAAAGAAAAGTAAAAACAAGCTGCAAAAATCTTAAATAAAATATTTTCTTATATTCTAATAAGAATAATGGAATATTTTAAATATCCGAGTATTTGTAAAAATATGAGGAATATTTTAAATATTCAATCTTGCAAATAACTTTATTATACTTAGTGATTTCTGCAAAAAATTTTAACACCATGTATAAAACATCAATGTAAACATTAAATGAGTGAGTACATAAATATAAAGTACCTTTAATTATTATTGTTAAAAAACGATGTCAGTTATGGAGTTATAGTTTAATAATCAAGAAAAATTAATTGTCAAATAATAATTTTCTTTGGGACTTTAAATTGACTCAAGCATTCGTATTTAAGAAAATATTTTTAAAAGCTGCGAGGCCAATGAAAAAAGTTAGCTTAAATCGAATAAATATTTTATTAATGGATTATCAAAATCTAATTATTATATTTAACTATCCCTATATTTTATCCTTAAAGTGCTTAAATTATGCCTAAAGATATAAGAAAGGGAAAACTACATTTATTCCAAAGATATTCTTTTTATTCAAAGAAACTACTTTTTGAGTTTATAATAGCTTGAAATAAAAGCGCAATAATCAGCGGGAAAACTAATAAAATCGTTTGGATTTTTAACTTCTCGTCTCATTTTACTAAGTATAAAGTTATTCAATAAGCAAAAATTTTCGTTTCGTGTCATTCAAATTAGAAATTACCAAAAGGGATGGCTTCAAGCAATCTTTCCGAACAAGGGAGTAATTACGTTCCCCTTCGCTAAAAAAAGTATTATTTGAAGCTAGTAATTTGAGATTTTTTATTTAAGCAGAGACAAAGCAAATATTTAATTATGATCAACGAATTCGGCCGTGTTAATTATATTTCAACAATTCGCAATAACTATAAAGAAAAACGATTTCATTCGCGATTTTATTACTTATAATTGAAAAGATTAACATTTCTAACCCTTTTTTTAAAGGAAGATTATTCCTTTTCAAATCTATTTGTCAGTAAAATATACTTAGTACTCCAATAATCTCTTTGATCTTATTCATAAAGGATAAAATCATCCAAAAAAAATTTCTTTCCCTTCAAAATGCAGTGTTTTTCCTATTAGCAATAGTAGCTGATATCTTTATTGCCCCAAGGCATGCAAAAATAGCAAGAGTCAGTTATAAGTAGTTTAAACTGCTAAAATATTAATAAACGTATTAAATTTTTAAATCTCTTTAAGTAATGAATTAAACACATAAATATTTATTTATTTAACATTTTAATAGAGAAACTTTTAAAGAGCAAAAATGAGCCGTGGAAAAAACATTGTTATTAGAGATAGTAATATATGTAAATCTTACTTTTTATAACCCTCCCCCCCCTAAATTTCTGAGGCTGTATAAAGTTTCTTCTTAAAAAGATGAATTAGTTAACCCTTTGAGATTTATTAAGATTTATTCTTTTTTGAGATTAAATAAAATTTGTTCAGAGACAGATTAAAATATTGCATGGCAACGCAAATTTTGATGCCTTCTCTTTTTGATTATTTTAGGCTTATGCTTGAACATAATAATATGCTTATTATTCTTTTTTTACTTACTTTGTACAAACGTATACATTTTTATTTATTTATTACGACTCATGATTTCTTGACATCTATGCTTGCATTCAGCATTATTAACACTTTCTAAGACCATAAGAAGTATGCTTCTCACAAAATTCATCAATTTTTGCATAAAGTTATGTAGGTGAGCAAATTTATGGTTTTTATAAATTTTTCAAAAAGGCTAACTTAAATCTTTCAGTTTCACATCTCATACAAAATGCTGTGTCTTGATTTTTTCGCTTAATTACTAATTAACCAAATTAAATAATTAATCAAAAGAAATTGATATAATAAGCTAAATAAATTATTTTTCTTAAGCCAGTCTCCATCCTAAAAATATTATAATTAACCATGACCAGAAAAAAAAACGGTCTTTCAAAGGATACGACTTTTATATTTTATAGTTCAAAGAATTTTAGAGTTTTATTATTTGTATTTTTTTACTTATTTATTGTGATAACATGATTAATAATAATTTTTTCAATCCATTTCCTAGAGGACCTCTCACTTGCCCAGGGGTTCTACTCAATTACCAAGTGTGCTAGTTGGAAATCTGCCTCTGGGTTCGTTTTTAAATAATATTAATGATAGACGATGAATATGACAGAAAATATGAAAATAAGCAAATGTTTTTCAATGAAAAAAATCAAAAAATTCATATGGAAATTTACACTAGATTTCGAAATAAATTTACTATCGATCGTTTTTTAATTTCAGAGTGCGACAATTCGTTAATTACTTAATTAAAATTAAAAAATAAATATACATTAATTAGAAATTATTGAGTTATTTTTTTAAACGCTTATGATTCATATACTATGAGAAAATAAAATAATAAGTAGATCAACGCATAGATTTCTAAATAAAATGCATGTAATATTGAGGGTTTAAATAAATAAAACTAAACCAAACGAAAAAAAAAAAAAAAACCTTTTCATAATATTTTTGCGAAAAGCTTTGTTTAAATCCGGAAGTCTGGGTATTTACGTCTTTCTAAAAGATGAATCATTGTTTTGGGTGATGGCGTTTTCCATTCAGAAAGATGTAAACGGTGAGTTTCTAACACTAAACATCCGTATCCTCGCGGAAGTAATTAATCTATTTGAATTATTGATATTTCGGAAAAGGAAGCTGTTTAATTTGATTTATTAGATAACATCCTGCTTTGAAAATACACCGTGATTTATTACCGATGGGTTGTAGAATTGATTTTAACGACAATCAATTATTACTGCGCTACATGAACTATTATTCAAATTTGAAAGAGTCCCTGCTTCACAATTTGACATACTACATTGAATGAGATTCTAATCAAAGCATAAATAGATCGTTGATCATAGGTCGAATCCAAAGCTTCTTTAAAAAAAAAAATCATGATAACAATGCTAACATTATGATTGGCAAAAATTTATAATTTATACACAATAAGAAAATAAAATAAAAAGTAGATCAATACATAGATTTCTAAATAACACGCATATAGAATTATGCAAGTCTAAACAAATAAAATTAAATTCAACGAAAAACTAACTAACACCTTCTCCTTAACAACAACATAATAATTTTTTAAAAAATTATAATTATAAGGATTATATAAAAATTCTGATTTTTTTTTCCAATTTCTTTCATCAGGTTTTAACGCAAGGTCTATTTTGAAATTTTATTCAGAGCGTATTTTATGGTATATATGAAGAAATAGTTATATATATATATATATATAAGCACGATTCGAATACGGACTCTATGCAAAGATATCATTAAAACATATTTAAGATGATATTAAGTTTGCTTTAGAGTCAAAACAATGGTGCATATTCCATGTGAGGAAACCGGGCTAAGATATTGTGTGAACATACATAAAATGTTATTCTATAGGCACAGAGTCAAAAGCACGTTGAACGATTCAAATAAACATATTGTGCAAAAAAATATTGCTGTATCACACACAAGAAAAAATTCAATAGGTGCAGAGACAAAAGTATGGTTCACGATTCAAATAAAGAAACCTTGCAAAAAATATCGTTGAAATGTAGACAAGTTAAGATTAAATAGGCATAGATTCAAAAACATGGTGTACGATTCAAATAAGAACACCAAGAAAAGATATCATTGAAACATACATAACATGATACTAAAGTTGTTTTAAGTTGCATATTCCAAATATGAAACCTGTGCAAAGATATTGTTTAAACATATAAGATTCAATAGGCACAAAGTCATAAGCATGATGCATGATTCACATAAGGAAATTGGGGGAAAATATCGTTTGAAAATACATAATTCAATTTGCGTTGGAGTCAAAAGAACGATGTATAGTTAATATAAGGAAATCGTTGAAAGAGACATCTTTTGAAATTCAATGTACATTTAAATCTTAAGTATAGTGCAAATCACTTTAGCGATATCAATATTTGAACCAATGAACTTTTGATAACGATATTAAGTATACGAATAATTTAAAAATGAACCAAATCGAATAACCACTAAAAAAATCTGTCCTCTCACTTAATAACTAAAATTTAACTTAAGTAAGTTCCATTATATCAGGACTGCTTCTCAAAGGAATTTAATTATATTAACGGCTCTCGGGGGGAAATGTCTGGTCACACCCAGCTACCAGCAAGACATTATTCTCATGCAAATTGAATTAGCGAAAAGAGTGAAAAAGAGAGTTCACTCAGACAAGTACATGTCGTCAGTTATCTCGGTTAAACAGCACACAACCTGGTGTGGGTCATATTTTAGAGGTTATATGCAGATGAGAATATTAGCGAAGTGTGGATGATTTAAGAAACGGGCGACGTTCCTGAAGTGATTTAGAACGCGCAGCTACTGGGTGGTTGAGGGTTCAACAAACTGTAATGAGAAGTTGTCGCCGGAGTGGAAAAATCGCTAATACAGAAGGGAGATTAATAAAAGCAAAACTTGGCAGACATTCTTCCAGTTGGGAAGCGATAAAGAAGCGAAACGGAAATACCAAATTTTTGAGTTCCGAAATGGACCGGAACGCTCGTTCCGGTATTTGCTGTAGAGAATAAACAAGTCGGAAATGCTTATGCTTAGTGACTCTTTCCAGAACGGTACGTTCAAAAGTGAAAATGGGCTTTAATAAAACGAGCAGAGCAGTTACGATTCAAGGCTCTTTCTCCTGGAACGATGAAATGTCTTGAATTTATGGCATTTGAGAGTAAAACAGTCAAGTTTATTAACATTCTGGCATCAAAAGTTTTGAAAGATTAAGTTTGTTTCATTTGAGGAAGTGAACAGTTGAAGAATTTTCATTTCCAATTTTTATAATGAAAATATCTATGGTCATTCAGAATTGAGAATTATATTCAGTGGAATAGATTCTGATTCCATTAAATATTATTAACTTCAAAATGCACAGTTATGCGTCGTCTGAGTTTTTTAAAATTGTTATTATTTAATACTCCAGATTAATATTAATTCTATTTTGGGTTAGAATCCTGAATATATGATAGCCTAATCTAAAATTTATATTTTAGACAATAGTTTCAAAAAAAACTTTGCAAGAAAGAAAAAAAAAAATTTTTTTACAAAAACACATAAAATTTAACGATTAATGAAAGTCAAGCGCTTTTTATAAAACATAAATATGGAAAGATTGAAACGGATTTGCTGGTTTAAAGAAATTAATTATTAATTCAAAAAGCCTTAGCTTTCTTTGAGCTAGATTCTGAAATAAGTACAAGTCCTATTCGGAAAAAACAAGCTTTAATTAATAAAGATATTAGTATTCATTCAAATTCATTCAATTACGAAACAGCCGTATTATTTCTTTATATAAAATTAATCATATAATTTACATTTGAAAGAAAAGCATTTCATAATAAGTTTAAACTATCAGATTAAAACTTTAAAAATGGCTTCAGTCAAATGAATGGCTAGCGTTCTAAAGTTAAGATTGATGAAAAATTCGGAATATTAAGAACCTTATTAAAAAAGGGTGAGGGGATATATTGCCAGATTTTAATTATGAGTTGATTATGAAAAATATTTACTAAACTACTTCGGATAAAACTTTTTGATGAAGTAAGACTACCTTAATAATAGAAATAATAATATAATAATTCTGCTAATGATCTGTAAACTTACAGTAATATTATGAAATTAATTCTAAAACACACACGCGCGCGCACACACACAGTCATCAAGCTAACTTTTATAAATATCCTCAGTTTTACAATAATAAAAAACATAACTGGTGTTTAAGAGATAAAAAACAAACAATATTTTTATTTACTTGTTTTTCTTTTCTTTCATAAATAATAACAGATGGTACCATATAATTACAGATAATTTAAAATAAACTTAAATGTTATGGTTTTAACAAAAGGCATGATGTTAAAGTAGGTAGAGAAATAATGAATCCACAAGAATAAAGAGGCTAACGACACAATCTTCCACCTCCATTCTTTTTTTCCATTATAAGTTTCATAAACATTTGAAATTAAGGACAACTAAAATGAATAAAAAATTTGGAGAAAAAAAACTACACAACAGTCTTAAAAATCATTAAACAAAGAGAAAGGCGTCACAAAACAAATAACAATTTCCATGTTTATGAAAAGGGTACTGATTAAGATACATAGCAAATTTCAAAGAAAGATGTTTATAGGTTGTATGGTGAAAATGTTAAGTAGTGAGACAAAGATAAGACAGGAAAAGGAAGGACAGATATAAAAAGCACATTGCTTTAAGAATAATAACGGACATGCGCGTGTGTGTCTATTTATATGTTCAGTTTTACAGAACATGTCATTTAACGTGTATCAATTAAATTTAGAATTGTAATATTTTAAAGGCAGGAAATGTGTATCTCAAAGGGATCTTTTTGAAATTTTAAACAGCATTTGTTTTGAATAATAATTACACAAAATTTTAACGCTTTCCCGCGATAACTTTTAAAAATGCATTAACATTATATATATATATATATATATATATATATATATATATAGAAAAATTATGTGTTTTATGGCATTAGGGCGTCATGGGACATAACTGCAGTAGGAAAGTTCATTAGCACAGTAAATAGACATATGCAAGTCTATTAAGGGATTTGTTAGCACAGCTTTAATGCATATCATAATTTAAGGTTTAAAATATATTGCTGAAATCAAATTGCATACTTTTAGTTAAGCTGAATGGATTTAATTAAAATTAAGAACAAATAACATGCCGGCGAATCAACTATTAATCAAAAATCGTTAGATAGTAATAAATATTCAGATAACTAAACAGTCTTAATACCTTATATCTCAAAGGACTGAAGTTCAAATAATATTTGAGACACCCAATGCAATAATTATAATCAGATTTCGAATATTTAAAGTAAACAATAATTAAAGGAAGTCTTACTCGAGAATTTCATTTAGTAAAGGAACGAAGTGTATTAATTCTAAATCCTAAAATAGGAATTAAATGCAATTATTCTGAGACGTAGTTATTCTCAACAGTGCGTTTTCTTGTATAATGAGCATGACTTCAGTTGATAGAAGCATTCGAAAAGATGTTGAAATATAAACCGATTTTCAAAATTTGTCTTAAAGTATAAAAATGCTAATTATAAAGTGTGTTTATTCCGTAAGTTTGTTATAGCATATAATTTCGTTATATTTTAAAAGTTATATTTACTTAGGAAATATATATATATTTCTTCCTCTATTTATTTTCATTTCTTAGTTTAATTCATATACCTCGCTGTTTTTTTAATGATTTCATAAAATATATATCTATAAGATTTCTTTAGAAACCAGATGCTACTCTGAATGAATTATAATTTACTCGTATTATTTTTGGGAGCAAATTTATCATAAAACAAATATTGAAACCAATTATATCGGTGCAATCAATAAGATGTAAAGCTGTAAATGTGGCAAGCAAAAAATAAAATTCGATTGAAATTTCATTTCCGGTTAATAAAGGTGTGGAAATAATTCAGTATAAAAATAAAGAAATGCGATATTATTATTTCAATTGCTTTCACTCGTTAAGTTTGAATTAAATTAATAACAAAACAAGTGTACCCAAATAAGGAAAAACCAAACAAATTGCTTCAACAAACATTATAATTCTTTTCATTATTCAAATATATATATATATATATATATATATATATATATATATATATATAGTTCAAATTTTCAATCGTTAATAAAATATTCATTAATCCACTCTTCAAATACATTTTTTAAACTTCTAGTGGATGGCACTTAATATTGATACAGTTTTTCATATATTAATTCATTAATTTAATTCCCTTTTTAATACTTTAAATAGAGTTTTAGCGATTTGTAATGAAAACTGAAATCGACAGGCGGTAACTCAATCGGTAAAATGCAAGGATTTCTGTATTTTTTCACATGAAGGTGGAGAATAAGAGTTCGATTCTAGCGAAAATCAATTTTTTTATAAATTATTTATATTAATTGCAATCATTTGATAAAAAGCAACTAAAATGAATTTTTTGTTGACTTAAGTAGGAATTAAATGTAATTGTTTTACATTACTTATTTTTTACTTCATTTCTAAAGTTGATGATTAAAAAACCTTCTTTTAATGCAATCAATTTTTGTCAGTACGATTAGGAAATAAAGACCTGGTAATTTTAAAGAAGCGCTTTTAAAGAATTACTAGTTGAAAAAGCAAGTTCACTTTTAAACATTAATTAAAAATGTTTTAATATTTTACTTAACTTTAAACACAAGTCACAACTGATTTATTCAATGATTTCGGTAATTTTAACATAATATTTAAAAAATAATAGTCTATAATGGTTGGCTTGAAATAAATAACATCTATAATAAGCACAATAGATCCCAATACTTAAAAAATATTACATTAAATATAATCTATAAGTACATTTTATCCAACATCGGTAATCTTCGAAGAAGATACTATCTTATCTCCTCAAAGAACAAGATGACAGCATATGATTTTAAGATGCTGACAAAGGATTTTTGATGTAATACAGTTTGATGAAATGCTGACATAATCCAAAGACGGCACGTCCTGATTCAATGTTTCTTTTAATCCGTTATTTTCAATCCGTTCTATCCGTTTATTTCAATATAAACCTCCAGGCATTATCATAACAATTAAGACAAGATTAACCGAACTCACAGCGCAGAACGAGAACAAATGATGACTTATGTTAGCATACCACTACATATATCCGTTTAAGAAACATATATGGTAGTAAATAAATAAATAATGAAAGATTACTTGTCCAAAAAATAACAGCAATCCATACTCAAAAGAATGTTTCGGTTTATTCAAAATGCATATTGAAATAAAATTAGAATGGAAATGAAAAATTGGAATTTAGTGAAAAATTGATGGCATTTTTCTCATTCTCAAATATTTAGATTCTAACTTTATTTTTACAGACTTGCGATTTATTTTTCGAAGTAAACACCAAAGAATAATATTAAACAAATTCGGTCATTTAAAGAAGTGCAATATATGCAATAGGAAAAAGGAAATCAATCAATAGATAAAATATATAATTTGAAAAAAATTCAAATTTTCCATGAATTAATTTTTATATTTGTTTCTAATAAATACCTATATAATACGTTTAAACATCATTTATCGACATCTCTTTACTCTTGTAATGAAAGCTACTACTGAAAATTAGCAGAAATTACTTGCGATTTATTTTTTACTGTAAACAACAAAGAATAATATGAAATAAGTTCAGTAATTTAAAGAAATGCAATATGCGATATAGAAAAAGGAAATCAATCAATAGATAAAATATATAATTGAAAAAAAATCAAATTTTCCATAATTTTTTTTATTTGTTTCTAATAAGTACCTATATAATACCAATAACTCTATTTATCGACATCTCTTTACTCTTCTAATGAAAGCTGCTAATAAAAAATAGCAGAAATTAAAACGTATAATTTCAAAAATTCCAAGATCTTCCTCAATTTTTCTTTCAATTTTTATTTGATTTCATGTGTCTTACTGAATACCAGTGCATATGCACTTTTATTCTGAATGGTTGGTTTGGTTTGGTTTGGTTACATTAACATCCCGTTGTAAAGCTACACTAGGGCTGTTTTGGGACGGGCCTTGTAATTTTGAACCTGTGGTCAGATGACGATCATGGGAATCTTTTAAATAGAAAAGACAGAAAAAAATACAGTTAAGTTTGACATTTCGATTTCTATTTCTACTAAAAATTGTTTTAAAATTAAATATTTTCGGTAAATTCCTTCTTTCGTATACAATAATATTCCCTACTATTTTGACAGTTTTGCTTTTTTTAAAAAATTTCCAAGTTATTTTTAAACGAATTAAAACAGACCTCTATTTACTAATTAACGCCAATAATAAAATACCACATCCAGACAATAAAAATTCTTTTTTGCATATATTTTTAGGAAACTAATACCATATTACAACAAAACTGACAGATGAATCCATAATGATTTTCATGCAGCTTTAAATCAAAACAATTCCATCTAAGTTAAGAACATATAATCAAGGTTATGGCATTATCGTGATGTCTGTGTTGCGATTACCTCATTCAAGGACGCTGTCTCAATATACATACCGAAACAAGGTATCTCCCTAAATAGAACGGAATTAAGACTCTCTCTCTTTTTTTTTCATACAAACAAATTTTTGAATTTAAAACTAGTACTCATATATATATA
>JAOUZG010006535.1:7061740-7084381 GCA_026289955.1 Argiope argentata
AAAAGCATTAAAAGTCCAAATATTCACTCTGAAGCGAATTAAAACCGACATTCATGATAAAAATTCTGACATTTATTGGAGTCGGAAAAATGAATCGGAAAACAAATTATCCAACAAAATAAATGAAACATTTTTCAGGACTTCTATCAGCAAATCAATATTCAATCTTGAATACTATTTTAAAAAATCATGATCTACTGAGGATTCCAGATAGTCTGAGATTTCATTACGAAGTTGAACAACTTCGTTATGTTTGTCTTTTTCTTTCTTTTTCACTGAGTCATCACATTCTTCTCTATTCCCGGACATCACTTCCTTGAAGATAAGAAGATGGTACAATGAGCTAGCAATTGCTTACGATTTATTTTAAGTGAATTCTCACAAATTTGCATCCGAACATGAAAAACTAAAATGCATGTAAAGCATCCATAATCTGGAGCTCTAAAATCACGTGAATTTAATATTTATATATAATCTCTTCAAAATAAAATTACAATGCAGATTTCAATATTTATATTCAAAAATTGGAAGTGCGCGGAGATATTTCAAACCGTTCAAATATTATAAGCATGCTTACAATAATGAATCAGCGGGAGAGGTCTTTCCGAAACTTTCTCGTATACCTCTAATAAATGTACATGCGTATTACTAACCACAAATTAATAGAGGGCAATTAGTAAGAAAGAACCCATTAGAAAACTATTTTTGGCACTTAATTGTTGGGATGCTGTTAATACACTACACAAAAAAATCGAATGTGTATTTTGGACTATTTCTTTCCCAAACAATAATAAAATCATTTAACTCAGAATTAACTATAAATGTAGTCATGAATTCACACGCCAAATTACATATATTTGTCGTGTAATTTGATGCGTCTGTAAGTTATCGCGATAACATGCTTATAAAAATACTAAAGGGCAGACGATTAACCATTTGATGGATTTTGTTCAGAATTAAATCAGATTTACACTTTAGTTTACGAGTAATGGAATTTCACAGTTATTAAAAGTCTTAACTCTTCCCTGAAGGCTCTGGCCAGTGGCCAATTATCAGCAAAACCTGTGGTATGTTGTTGATCTACGCTCGATATGCTAGATTAATGTACTAAGTTTTATTTATTAAGCACTTTAGATTTTATAAATATCGTTTTCACTTGTTTTTAGACAAATATTTCCTACGGAAGGATTTCTTTCTAAGTTTGATGAATAGACACCATATCCGTTTAGCTTAAATAGGATTCATTCTGTCTAGCTAGCTCATTGTGCTCGCAAATAGATAAGAAGGTATGGTTCCAAAAATACGAAGTTCAGATTTTTTTGATGAATACGATACTCCCTCATCCTATAGGCTAAAGCAAAAATGGAAGAATAACAAGTGAAAGATGCAGAATGATATCAATTTCTGCGTATATAATTATTTCTTTTATATAATTAATTATTATGTCAATAATAATATATTATTATTAAAGGCTTAATAATATATTATTATAAACAATAATTAATAATATATAATTAATCATTAAGTCTATAATAAGATATATAAAAAATAAGTAAATAAAAAAAAAGAATTTGAAATCTTCAATCGTAAATTTCAAGTTATTAAGTGAGATTATTATTTTTAAATCATTAGTTATCTTAATTAATATAAGTCATTAACCAGTTTGAAACAATCATGAGACTTCTCTATCGGACTCTCTCTCTCTCTCTTATATATATATAGATGATGATGAGGAGGAGGATAGTTTTTTTAAACTTTCAATTTTTCTAGCTGGCAAACAAAGTTTTGGAGCTCGACTTATTTTGAGATGAAATAACAGCTATGATGTCATAGTTCTTCGTTAGTCTTTTAAAAACGTGTCCACAGTCAAAGAAGCATACATAATAATAAAGCAATACTGGTAAAAGCAGGGCAACGTTTTAAAAAAGCATCTGCTATGAAAGAAGCATACGTAATAATAACAAAGCAATACTGGTAAAAGCGGGTCAACCTTTTACAAACACATCAGCTTTCAAAGAAGCATACTTTATAATAATGCAACACCGGTAAAAGCAAGTAAGATTATAATTAAAATATGTGTTTTATCTAAATAATTCATTTATTCTAAATTATTCACTTAAAAAGTTTTTTAATTAAACCGATTGCGGTCCCTTTCTGTCTGGAGGTCCAATACAAAATGTATATTCTGCTTCGTTGGAATTTTGCTATAGGTTCCTTCGCAACATACGGCTGAAGATATATTAAAATATTACGGGAAAAACTTTCCAGGCAATCGCATTAATCACAACCCTATTCTTCCACTTTCAGACTCATACTTTTCTCCCTCTCAGCAAAAACATTGGCTCTTCGTAAGTCGAATATTTTCAAAGGCAATGTTTCTGGGTATACAAATAAAAGTAAAGTAATGACTTCAATAATTCCAAATTCCAATTCCTGTATTCAGCATTATTAATTTTTCTTTTGCGTAAGTGGCAACAGCAGTCGGGATAACGAACTTAAGGCAATACTCAATACGCCTTCATCGTATAACCAGAATAAACTTGTCGCGAAATTCATTATTATAATCCAGAAATTATTAATGTACAGCGAAGCGAGACTCTATTCAAATTCATTGTGTCTAGGAAACGGTTCACTTATCTAAATTAAAATTTTAATCATAATTCTCTGGATTCATTTATCAACGTTTTGGTTGCAGCTGCGATAACAATCATTTAAAGCTCGAGGAAACGTTAGAAATATGATTTTACTACGATGGAAATGAACACTCTGTCCACAAAACTTACATACTTTGTCAAATAACTTTGAATATGGGTTGTTCATATTAATACTAAAGGGAAAAAAAATCTTAGGCAGGTTTTGAAGTTTTTTTTTTTTCATTAACGCAATTAAATCTTGAATATTTATATTCTCTATAATTTCTTATTGATTATATCGGGGGGGGGATCTCTTCTTCCCAGCCAAGGCAATTAGCATGGATTTAAAAGGTTTAAAAAGTTTACTTTAGAAGGTTTTGATTTAATCTAATATATAAAAATGAATTTTTGCACGGCCGTACCTTTCAATCGATTACAATACAACTTGCTCCACTTATTGCTTGCACTGCGCAAAAACTATAGGTATAGTACAGTTATAATATCTAAAAGATTAAAATGAAATTTGCTACGCATATTTCAATGTATTATGTTAGAACATTATTTCTTGAACAGCCAAGCACCTCGAGCAAGTGAAATTATATTTTTATCCATTTTCATTGTTTCATTGAATGAGTCACTTTAATACAGCAAACGATAAAAATTTTTTTTTTCTTATTTATGGTTTTAAAAAATATCACATTTCCTATTTATTTCATTACATATAATCACGTGCTCAAAATGAAATTTTTCTAGGTTTTATTTGCTGTGGTCATTAACTTATTTTTTTTAAATCAGAGCTTTTGTAAATGCAATGGCAAAGCGTTATTGGAAGCTGATTTTTTGAGATGCTCGTGCAAATAATAAAATTTCAATTTTTCGCCTGCGGATTTTTTTGTTCACGTCAAAAACCTCGTCCCCAAAACAACATCATGATCTGACATAATAATATATAATAATGTTTTTTCGTTTCTATTGTGCATCTATACCGTTCAACCGATTCCGATGGGAATTTTGCCAACTTTTTGCTTGCACTTGCGTAAAGCTTACATTTTAAAATTTACAGAAGACAAACGGCAAACGTCTTTCAGATTTAATCGTACATATAAATAAAGCGAAAAAAATATTTATGATTGATGTCAATCAATGTGAGTGAAATAAAATCAAATATATTTAATGCGCGCTAATTCCCCCTCCCTCATTAATGAATAGTCATCTGCACAGGATGTTGTCGTTCAGCTTGCACGATATTTTGGTTCCGGTATATCGAACATACCACTCAGAGTTTAACTCACACATACAAAATCGAGCATTGTTATCGATGTCGGGCGATTTCAGTAATACATAATGAAAAATTTCCAGCGGAAGCAGTAATTTTTCTATTTATTCAATGTATCAACAAACGATATTTCGGTTATAAAAACGTATATCATGTTGATTATTTAAACAAACAAACAAACAAAAGAGCCCCCAGTTGTTTGTTACTTAATAGATATACCAGCGCAGATCGTAAAAATAAGCCAATTCGAGCTTCTCCAACAAAAGAAGAACGACAAGCGAGCAATAAAACAGATCGTTTACCAATTGCAAATTGACGTGTTCCAGAATCTCAATATCAGCATGCGGCAAGATTCGAAAAACAATGTTTGTATGTAACATGATCACGCACATCAGAACCACAAAGCAAATATGTGGCAAAAAACGAGGCTACTATTCTTAACAGAAAGTCGATTAGAAAAGATGTTCTCATTCCACGCATTCCTATTATTCCCACTGACATGCGTTTTGATTTCGAACGACTACAGTTCTCCATTCGATTTCTTTTCTCGATGACCACCAACAAGGTGCAAGGTCAATCATTTCAAGCGTGCGGATTGAACCAAAAAAATCTATGTTTTTTACATGCCAGTTGTATGCTGGATGCTGACGAGTTGAACTACCAAGAAATTTATTTGTTTTTGCTGAAAATCAAAAAACAGAAAAAGAATGCCTAACCTAAAGCACTTGAATAATAAAGTAAAAAAAAAAAAATAGAAGAAATATTATATGCACTTGTCCTTAATATATCATTAAAGCTTAATGAAATTGAATCATTGCAAATCCATTGCCGATAAAAAAAAAAATCTTCCTATCATTCTTAATTAAACAAGACCGCTATTTTAAATTTCAAACGATATTTCAAAGTTATTTTTTCTGTGGTACCACTACACCGGGCACCAGCTAGTACTGAATATTTAATCTAGAAAATAAATCTGCTTTAAATTTTTTAGGTTCTTATAACGGGCATAAAACGGTGTTATATTACGATATTCAAATAAATTAAGGCCAAAGGTTACTTGCGCATTATACCGTCCAACTTTATCGCCAAATTTGAAGTCGTCGCCAATGAATTGCTAAACCGCCAATTATGGCAATCCGGCAATGGTGTAATCCGTTGATCTTTATCGCCAAATTTAAATCCGAACGCCAATGAGTTACTAAACCGTTGGCGAAGACGGTCTAATACGTAAGTACCGACCAAAGTTACAATTTTAGGATTTCGATGGAAATAGAAATTCGTAAATAATGTATCTATTCAACAGATCCAATGCAATTATAACTCAGACATTCAATTATTGTACATTACACCGAAATACTATTATACGTAAAGAATTGATCTTAAAACACGTAGTAGGAAATTCAATTTTATAGTTAAATACTCCCATTTTCTATTATAGAAATTAAATTTTAATGAAGTATCCGAAATTTCGATAAGTTATTTATTAAATAGTTATTATATGTTAGTTATTGAAGAAAGATTTTTCTTTCTACATCAATAAGGCAATACAGTGTGTAGACAGTCCTAAATCTCTCGATTCTAGTTGATTCATAGAAAAATTATTCAAAAAGAAAAATTAAGACCTTCAGAAATCTTTTGAAGCAAACCAACTCAAAATACTTAATGGAAGTTCACGAAAATCCCCTCAAGAAATTTTGGACAAAAAAAAATTATTCGGTATGGATAAAAGGGGTTTATATAACTTTAAGCCGTCCCCTCCCCCCTCCCTACATGAAAGTGAAAACTATAAAGTGTTTTATGAGATCCTTGGCGCAAGACATCGTTAGGATTCAGTCCGCGATGCATTGGCAACAAATACATGTATAAGAAAGAAAGCTTTTCTCTTAAATCCTAAAGCTATCATTTATTCGATTCGTAGAAAAAAGAGGAAAGACTGATAGAAAAAGTAAAAATATTTTCGTTCATATCCTTCCCCGTTCATTTTCCATTTCAACGCAGCAATATCATCGACTTGGAAGAACACCAGATGTAAAAAAAAATAAAAGCAAGCAATTTTTCATGCAGATAAAGTGTTTTAAAAAGCATTATACTTGCTACGAAGAAAAAGAAAGGAGTTTTATATTTCACCCAGTGAAAGTTATTGTGTTTCTACTCTGTCCCCTATTTCCATCAATCAATCTCTCTACTCATTTTATTCTTTTAAAAGTTAGATTTTATTAAATAAATAAGATACAGAACTATTATTTTGTATCTACTTTGGCTTAAAATTTAGCCTCATAAATAACTGGATAATTATTTTAGACTATATCACTTTTGTCATATTTTTATTTTACATATATTTTTGTTTTAAATTCAATCTCATTTCTATTTAAAAAGGAGAATTTTTTTTAAATCAATCTTTTAAACTAATGATTTTATTTGGAGCTGTCAAAAAAGTTACGACAAATAACTGAACTTTTATGTGTTTATATTGTAACAGGCATTTAGAACTTAAACAAATTTCATTTGATTGATTTTGCAGCTGATGAAATGAACGCAGAATTTCGAATTGTCGAAGCCTCAGTTTCCGATTATTTCATGAATATTTTTTAAGTAGTTTTCTGCAGGAGACAGCAGTAAAGTCAATGCAATGTCGATGCTTTCCAAATTATTATTCTGTAATATTCTCATACGCATAAGGACAGCTCACATCTAAAAGAGAATTTTACTCCTCGTTTTACCCGAATTCAACTGTAAAGAACAGTTGATGGTAGAAGTCATATCTAAACTCTCCGACCGTCACGAAGGCACACGGATTTAAACCATAAAACTGAATGTCCGGACCGACGCAACAGCAACACTGGCGGGAACTGTGGTTGAGTCCTAATGATCATAACCGGCCACGGTGCAACTCTCCAGAAGGAAGTACGTCCCGTCATCGATGGGAGGAATCTAACCCCCACCTATTAGTGTCGAGAGATCCAACCACCATTCCGAAAGTCTCTCATCCTCATTTCGAGGTGCCCTTTCCCCCTGGGGGATCAGTTGATAGTAGAAAAAAAAACCCTACGTAACGAGTATTCAATTTGATACTTTTGATTCATTCAGAGTTAATAAAGAATCCTGTTAACAAGGGATTATACAAACTTATGATGACTCGTCGGTATGAGGGCAATGATGCAGCTGACAAGAATCAAGAAATGCTTATGTGTTCATACATGAACATTATATTCCTTCGAGATCATTACGGATTTACTGAAATTCCATCATGAATGAATTGGCATTCGATCTCAATTTTCTGTTCATGTACAGATAAACAGTAGTAGTATTAATTAAAAACAAATGTTTACTAAAAAACAACAACCCTGAATAGTTGTTGCCATTTATTCAAGAGGAAATTTCAGATACTGAATCGAGTTGAGGACAATTCAACAAGAAAATAATCCAGTGCATATTTCACTGATGAAGCAAACTGCCGGTTCTGGTAATTATTATTTAAAGGTTCGCGTCTATCAAAACAACTTAATAACTGTTATGTAATTATAAGAGAACGGATTACGTAAGAGAGAATTACGGATTTACAGAAACTCAAAAACTGATTTAGAAGACATTATACAGAGAAATAAATTTCACTGAAAATATTAATTTTTTTAATTCAATTTCAAAAATATTCATATATGTTATCCCTATAATCAAAACAGCCGAAATATGTTTAAAATAACATACTTTTTAATTTAGTCCTTTTGATTTATCAAATTTATGTTTAAAAAGAAATATTGTTTATAAAATATCAGAGGGTTTTTTTTTTAATGAAACATAGATGAAAACATTGAAGTTGGTTTTGTTTCATTTATGAAACAATTTAAAGTGAGAAGTTGTGATCAATAAAATTAAAAAATATATATTATTTTAATAATAAAAACTAAACATACAATTTCATGACTTCATCTTTTTCTTTTTTTTTTCCTTAATCTAAAACACTCAAAATAACGAAGCAAAAATATAAAATTTGTTTAAAAAAATATGTATTTTCTGTCTATGTCTCGATAAGTAAAAAAAGGTAAGAAATTTATTGCTCTCCGGTTAATGTTATCATAAAAATGTCATATATTTACAGTCAGTGAAGCTTCAATTCAAGCTTAAGATAAACGAGGTGATAATTCAGCAGCTGGTATAAAATGACAACTCCAATCCAATGGCAAATTTCTGACAAGCAGATGTATAGGACCATTAAGCTGTGAGAAATTGTAGTCAAATCGAATTTTAAAAAATATTATTAACTATATGTTAATAAATAAATCTATAAAAATTATAAATTCCATGAATTATAAAATATTAAAATAATAATAATAATACTTTATTAAGTATATTTGGCCTGATTTTTATGTGTTCCACTAAATTTATTTTGTGATTGCAATAACAATAGCGCGTGCTTAAATCATATTGTTTATAGGCATGAATATAGCTCAATTATGAATCGTAATAAATTAATATCTGTTTTCATAAAGATACTAAAATATATATTAACCAAAAATAAATAAGACGTTTATGAAATTCAAAACGCTTGAAATATGAAACTAAATTGACCTATTATTGACAGGGTGACCTCACAATAAGCGCCGTAAGAACTGGAAAATAATATTTACTGCATTATCGATGCATAACAAATGAAAAGTGCATTTCTGCGTTTTCTAGGATTTTTATTTATTTTATATAGACAGATAGACAAATAGATAAATGCTTTTTCGTTTAGAAAATATTTTTGTAATGTAATACATATTACAGTTGTTTAGAACTAAATTATACTAAAATATATCGATATTTTTTTTTTTTTGCTTTAGGAGAGTCATATTTAAGTGTGTCTAATTAATTCCATACTGTCAAGCTTGTATTGAATATACGTAGAGGCATGCACACGTGATATAAAAATTGTTCAAATAAGTACACAAAAAATCTTAAATATCATTCATATTTAATCCAAAGCTGACTTCATTTCTATGGATTTAAGCTTAATTTTATTTTAAAATCGCTCTATTACAATTTCTTTCATTTGACATACATGTATCTACTTTTATGCAGAGGATTTTTCAAGACAGGTAAGAAACATATCAAATTATTAATGTTTCAAGAGATCACTTTAATGACAAATTCTAATAAGAAGCGATGGCTTGAATAATAGGTCATTATGACATAAGAGATGTCATGCAGAGGCGGAACGAGGAGTAGGGTCAAATGGGGTGGGGGGATAGTTACCCTGAGCGCCAAATTTAGGAGACGAAAGTAGACAAAAGGTTAATATAAGGGGTGTTCTGATGAAAAGATATGAAATATTACAACGAGTATAAATGAACATTTTATTTAAAGTATACATCATAGATCTGAGCACAACGATCAAATTGATTAATGAGCCGAAGAATTTCTTATTTTCAGAATTCTAGTGGCTATGAGGAGACCCAATCCTTCACAGCATCCTTGAGTTTGCCGTCCGAGTTGCAGCACTTCCCTTTCAGGTGTTTTTTCAGGAAACCAAACACATGAAAATCGCAGGGTGACATATCAGGATGTAAGGGGGATTGTCAAGTTGTTCACACACGAACTTGGTCAGTTCCGCGTGCGTGATCCTGAAGATGTGTGGACGTGCTTTATCATGGAGCAGAACCATACCCTCCGTGAGTAGACCCGATCTTTTGTTCTTGATGGATCTGCATAGACTTCGGAATGTCTTCCAGTATACAACGCAGTTGATGGCTCTTCTGTGCTCGAGGGATTCAAAAGTAGCAGACCTTGGACGGCGTTCTTTATAGAGCCTCTGTTCCCTCCTGCGCATGCGGACGTTCACGCATGCTCTGAACTATGCCGGAGACTAATATCGCGTCCCTAGATGTCTCGTTACGTTCTTCCATAGCGGCACAGGCAAATATGTTAATGGTTAAGTTTTTACGACATTTCGTACCTTTTCATTTGAACACCCCGTTACTTTCTAAAGAAAAATATGATAAAAAGGTAATAACAATACCCTGCTCTAAACAAAGTACACGCATGAAAGAAAAAAAAATCAGATGGTGACAAGAATGGAGTAAAAAATCGTACCATATTCTGGGCGTTACTTAAAAGGACATTTTTGATAGTTTTGGATATGTTTCTCAATATTTTTTATTTTCGGATCTCGATATATTACTTCGTTGTGAACGTAAGAAAGACGACCCAGATAAGTTTATTTTGAAAAATTTCAATTTTTTTCTCTAAGTTTATATTTCTAGTCTCAAAATATGGAATATATATTAGTATGGAACGAACGACTTGATTGTATGCAATCATGTTATTATGAAAAGTGAAAGGAACATTTCATCCAGTCCAAAATCTTCATTAATTTGGATGTGACATGACTATGAAAATAAATTCATTATCTAAGTAAAGACCCACACACAATATCACTTTATCAAAGAGAAAGTATATGAACATTTTTGATAGAGAGGATTTCCGCAAAATAACAGCACGAGTTTTATCTGCACTGATTAAAGATTATTTCCTCCAAATGACTGATCAATATAATTTTGAATGCACCCGCAAATAAAATGTTACCTTATATTTTTTAAGTTTTAAATGTGTTCCGTAACACCAATGATTTTTTAATAATATTAATTAAGTAATGTGTTCATAATTTCGACGCATTGAAACTGAAAGGAATTTTAGAAATCATTAACATATAAACATGTTGAATATCAATATTACATTAATTTACCACAGATCTCCGCATTCTTCTTCTTCTAAATAGAAGTCATATTAGAATTAAAAGTAAAATAATAAATAAATAGCGCTCTTAAATTTCTTTTAATAATGATCTTTATATATAATTATTTATATATATATTTATATATATATATATATATATATATATATAATGTAACTCATAAAATATTGTGTTTGAAGCAGAAAGAGTCGTGGCCGAAATCAGGAAAAAGACAGGTTGAATTTTTAAGTTCACTTTATTTCATCTCGAAAGGCACAGATTATGCATAAACAGCACAGACACAAACATAAACGTAGATAAAAAGCTAAAAAAGGAACGAAATCACACAGGAACACAATTAAAAGGCTTTGGGGTCCATCCCCAATCGACTTTAACTTTCGGTTCTGATCTGCAAAGTTTGGACAGGAGAGGTTAGAAAAAAAATCATTTATCCCTGGTATTATATGCCGTAAGATTCTCATAAATCTGACACGAGTCAAATTTCGACACGTTTTGACCTTGACAAGAGAAACGCAAAAATCCATAAAGGAATATGTTTACATATGTTTACATTCTTATTACATATTCCTTTAAAATCCTTTAAAGGAATATGTAATAAGAAATAGGAACTCTTTTACAAAAGCGTTTATTAAACAAAAATAAATTAAATACAAAAAATCTGTTATTTAATTAAAGAGAGTAAATTACTAATTATATATATTATATAAATATATATAGTGATTTTTTTAAATTTAATTTAATCCTAATAAATTTTTCAAAGTTTTAACGTAATTCGGCCATAAACGATTTTATCGCAATGCCTTAAAAAAATTATAAAGCCTGCATTTAAGAGTCGATCGGATTTTTCTGTGCGAAAATTTCAAATGAATTAAAATTAAATCCGCGGGAGATAATGCTTTATCGCCAAGCTTCCTCTTTCGACCAAGCCGTTTCACGCTGCTGATGTTCTTCCGTTGGAATAAATACTCTACACTTACCTATCATAACATGAAACCTCTTATTTGAACACCACTGTAAAGTAGGGTTGTGTATTAAAGGGCCCTGACACACTTCCCACATCTTGCGTTGGGAGGGGCAGAAATTGTAATAATGTTTTAAAATTTAATTTAATCCTAATTAATTTCCAAAAAATTATCGTAATTCAGCCCATATCAACTTTATTCTTAAAAAAATTCTCTTATTTGCTGATCTTACTCTATTTTTTTTTCTATCTAATTAATTCAACAAGAATTCTGAAATTGCTGAATAGGCTAAAAGCCGCCACGTGAACACATCCCTAGTGAAGGGATAAAAAAATGGCAAGCATAGCACATTCTTTTAAAAGATCTTTATGATTCCCTTGCCAGTGATCGACACGCGCGAGAAATTCCAGTCAGAACCCCATTGTATATAAGCACTCGGAAATTATTTTCCCTCTCTTTTTTAGTTTTCCCTCATTACGAGCTGTGTTCATAGCTTCGACTTGTTCAAAAAATCATGCCTCTTGATGGATGAAAATAAAACGAAGTTAAAAATTCGTTCAATATATATATTTGTGCTGTTTATAAAAAAAAGTATTATAATAGATAAAAAATATATAAAAATATGTCAAGAAAAGCTTCAGAATATATAAACACTTATTTGGAAACTTTATATGGAACAGAATTGTTTGAAATATTCTGTTTTTGTTTTTTTTTTAAACTTATATGACCTGAGAACAGTTAGAAAAAATAATTTAAATTTGAATATTTTCAAAAAGTCATGAATCATCTTGACTTTAAGATCTAACTTTATTTCATTGAAAAAAATTACAAGGAACATTGCAAATACAGAATATCATTTTAGAAGCAACAATATTAAAATACCAATGCTAAATTATTAGAAATGATATGAACAAAGATTGGATAAGTTTACTATTCTTTCATTCATACATAATGGAATGAAGCAATACTTTATTTGCCTAAATTTAATTAAAATCTCTATTCATTTCAATTACATTATGATTAATTCAACTAAAAATAAATTAATGTTTTTTTATAATTTATATTGCTTCATTTTATGAAATTCAATGTATAAAATTGAATGTTTCCTGAAGCATATAATTAATGTACTCAGCACAAAATAGTTCCTATTTAAAAAAAAAAATACTGATATCATTTCTTTAACAACTTTTTATCTGGTTCTCTGAGATTTTAATTAAAATTTTGCTTTAAAAGTTTATACTAAACTGCATTTGGGTTAGACTATTCTACAACATATTTATGTACATAAGGATCTTTTATAAGGTCCATTTAGAAATGACTTGTAATATACAATAATAACTACAAAGATTTATCAAGATAAATGGTTCGAAAATTCATCATTTAGTCAGTATTTTTAAATTTAATTAAGAGGTAAATATATGTAAAAAATTTAACTCAAACTGTATCAAAAAACAAAAGCAATGATATTATAGACTTAAATATCTTCATTTAGGCTCAACAGGAATATTTATATTATAATTATAATTTTAAAAAAATATTTGTTAGCACATAAAACATAAATGGCAAAAATGATGCTGACATACAGTTAGAAATATTACAAAACTTAAATTAATATAAAATTTGAAAACTTTCAATATGAAAGAATAAAAATAATAAAGGTGATGTAAATTCAATGAATAAAATGCATGTAAAATTAATGCAGCCTAAAAAAACTAAAATAAAAATTTATAAACAAGAGTGAATTTAGTTATACATTCATTCAAGAATAATTAGTAATTTTCACATTTATAACACAAACATTTGACCCTCTTGATTTAAAAAAGCACAACTATTTAACTACTTTCAGATTTTCAAACACAAACAAAGATTTGTTGAAAATAAGAGGAATTTCAATAAATGAAGTGTTACAAATTATATTTCCAACCTAAAATAAATATATTTATGATTTTTACTATCAAAAAAGTTACATTACATTAAAATTTTAAACTCTACCACAGATATGTCATAATTAATGCATTTTCATTTATTTAGAAATAAATTTGTTAGAATAACATCATGCAATCACATTATTTCAATGATTTATCAATATAATGCTAAACTAGTAACTCTCAAATTTAACTAAGTAGTATTTAAAAAGTTTATCTATTGTTTAACATTCTAAATTTTGATCAATCTCCAAAACTATTTGATTCTTAGTTTGCAATGCTATCAGCTTAACTTTTAGCCTAAGCAAACAAGCCAAAGAATAATTTGCATTTTTTGAAAATAGATGTATAATAAACAAAAAATTTAGTCAAATACAAAAAATTCATTCAGGCATTCAAAAAATTCATTCCATTGAAATTTTGCAACAGAAAATTATCTCATATTAGTTGATCTTGAATACATTTTAGTTATAAACAATTTAAAGATAACAGTTACTACAAGCACTTTCACATATCAATATCCGGTATGAAATGCTTTGAAAAACAAGCGAATATCTGCAATTTATCAATGATGACTATTAAAGAAAAAATGAAATAATTTGAAAACATGCAATTAATAATAATTAATGATATTACACATATATAGCATTTTTGATGTCGAGTTAAATAAACGCTAAAATAAGGCAGGTAAAGGTCTCTCCAAGAAAATTAAAATAGATAAAAGAAGATTAAATTTAAAAAGGGATTTGAAAGAATTCTAAATAAAATAAGTTCATGACATCTTTTTAAATATATATAAATGTTTTACTTAAATAATGGCAAAAAAATATCTGAAAATTTTCAATAAAAAAATTAATTTTTTTTTTCATGCACTTACCTTCTAATATTCAAATTCTTCTTTATATTGCTAATAATAGAAAGTAAACAAACAACGGCGAGTTCCTTCACATATCAACAAAAACAAACGCACACACTCACGAAAACTGTCACATTTCTAGCTTATCCCCAAGTTAATGGTTCATACAATTATAAAACATTCTTCCAAATGACACAAGGAATATTCTTAAATTAAACAAATAATAATAATATATATATTTTTTCAGGAAGAACACTTTTTAAAAAGAAGTGTCATCTTTTGATGCAAGTTGGAAAATGACACAAATTCCGATGACCCCTTCCAACCCAACGATCGGATTAGGAATATTGTTAAGAAAAAAAACCCGAAAATAAATTAAGTGTTGCGTATCGGATATAAATAAAATTTATAAACCTTTGTGAAAATATTTTAGGATTTATATATTTTTAAAAGTCTTTTGAATAACCCAAAAATTACATTTGAATTAATGCAAGATTGGATTTAAAATTTTCACGTTCAACTAGTTCATACTATTCTGCCATCTAGTGGGTGTATTTGAAACGAATTAAAAGCTCTGAAAATTTGTAAAAAAAGTGTAAGGATCATTTAAAAAAAAGTTTCATTAAGCTCATAAGAACCCACAAAAGTCAATATCTCTTTAAAAATTAACTTTTTAAAAGTGAATTCGATAAAACTTCATTTTTTTTTATTTTTTTCTGCTCATAATATGAATGTAGCTCATTCAGTTTCGAAAAATTATAACATTTTCATTGTGAGTTTGTATAATTGTTGTATAAAATTTCATTGAAATCCAGACCAATTTCTTTTTAAATTCACCTTTCAAACAAGTAAAACCTGAAGTTTAAGATTTGTTAAATCTTAAAGTTACAAGTCGTGAAATTTTCGAATTCAGTTTCGGTTTTTGTTTGAATTTAAAAAAGGCAGAAAATTTAATAATTAAATGAAGATAATATTTTGGTAATGAAACGAGATTAATACAAAGAATTGTTTTCTTTTTATTTCTTTGAGATTCATTCTATTAACTTGCATCAACTATCAACTTCCATCCGAACCTTGCTAATGTACATTTGTCAGCTGTTTGGAAATATTCTCGCCTTGGGGGAAAAAAGAAAAAAGCAAGAGAAATAGAAATAACTAACAATTTTATATTAATTTAGAATAATAATATTTATGAAAAGAGAAAAAAAAGGATAAACTGTTGAAAGCAAGAATTAGATTTCAAAGAAGACAAAATTCGATTGTACATAATAACCAGGTGTTTTCAGTGATAAAATTTCTCTCTCTCTCTCTCTCTCTCCCCTACTTTTTATAAGTAATCAGAATTTAGAAAATTATAAGCATTTTTGTTATATTTGTCCCATAAAATGACACGAATTGGTTTCTTTAATCAAAAGAGTTTATGCTTGGACTCAAATATCTTCCAAGAAAATATCTATCCAGCTCCAGAGCGACATTAATTTATTTTAAGGCATTTCCACTCTGTTATGGTCATTTTATCCATATATACTTATATAAACTTCATAAAGCATTTAAATACCTGTGTTAAGTCCATTCTATACTTGGTCCTTCATTCTATATAAGTATCGATATTTTTTTCTCTCAAAAACTTCCCTTAGCATTATTAATATCCCTTAGATAACATACTTTGCAATTATGCTGCATTTATTTTAGATTATTTTCAATTAATTAATTTGAAATGTAATTCTATGTTGATCGAAAATTATCGAAAAACTTTCATAGTATAATAAACCTTGAACTTCGGTATTGATCAAGTCATAAGGAAATTTGTGATAAAGGAAAATTTGGCAACCGTTAAGGAAGTTTTGAAATCGAAGAATTTGCCTAGGGCTTAGTCGCATTTCTGAAATTTTGCAACGTTCACGTAAATTGTGAAGAGGGTGTTTATCTTAAATCGGATATTCTACTAAAATTCCATTAAAATGTCGTTAGATGAAGTAAGTATATATTTAAACTACAGCATTGTGCAATAACAAACATTATTGTATTGCAACATCCCAATGTATTTTATAACTTAAATTTCGAAATTTTACTTTCAGAAATTCGACAAAGCTGCGGAAGATGTCAAAAAACTGAAGTCTAAACCTACAGATGAAGAATTATTGGATTTATATGCGCTTTTCAAACAAGCAACTGTGGGAGATTGCAATACCGGTAAGTGAAGCGTGTTTTAATTATTTTTTTTAATGAATTTATCCTTAATTATTTTGAAAACCTTTAGTTTAAAAAGATTCTCAAATGTGTGCTATTTAAAAAAGTTGAATAATGAAAGCTCCCATTAATATAAATTTTTATATATTCAAATATGCTCTAATAAACTGATAAAATTTGAATTAACATTAAGGGCAAGACTATAAATTTATAAAATGTAAACTTCTCTGTTTAATATTTTTATGCTGTAATTAAATAAATATAGAACATTTAGGGGGGTGAAATTTTTCTTAAAGCTTTTGTTATATTTAACAAATAATGCATGTTTTGAATATCTGATCTGATATTTAATGAAGAGTACATCTTTTGAGTATCTATCTAAAGTGACTTAGTAAGCAGGTGTTAACGTTTTGAAAGAATGCCTGGACAAACAAGGAAGACTTTTAAAGACTTATAGCTTATATATATGCTTTCTCTAGCTTTCTTTTTCTACTTGTAATAATATGAATTTTAAAAACAATAAACAGATAGTCAAATTTATTGAAAATTTTATCAATTAAATTTGTCCTGCGAGATTATTACTAGGTATTTTCTATGTTATAATTTTATTAATTTTAAAATTTATTAGTTAATATATTTTAAAGAGGTGATCCAATGCTGATCCAGAAGAGGCTATCCAATATTTATTTTTCCTGATTTTGATTTTATTAATATATATTTCCATTGGACTTTTTCCTGATAAAGGCTTTTCTGATAAAATATTTGAAATTTTATTTAAAATTTCTATCTAAAGAGATTAAAAATACTTTAATTTATGTATCAAATCTTAAGAATTTATATTTTATTTTTTAAAAACTAACTTGCATCATTATAGGAAGGATGGAGGTTTATTATGCAGCTTAATGTATTATTATATTTTTGCTATTTAACTTTTATAATATTGTAAAATTTCTTATAAATAAGTACATGACTAGTATTCAATATCTGAAATTTTCTTTTTTCTTTTTATTCTAGCACGTCCAGGAATGTTTGATTTGAAGGGCAAAGCAAAGTGGGATGCATGGAATGGAAAGAAAGGTTGCACATATTGTTCTTTACTTTTTTTTACAGATGTTAAAGCATGCAAGCAATTAAAAATTGATTTTGGTTTGTAAAAAATGATAAAAAATTTACTATAAATCATAAGAACATATAATTGTGCATATTTCATATTAATATGTAATTTCCTATTAAAACTAAACTTTTAATTTATTGAGAATTTTAAAATAATTTTGCCGAATTATGTTGCAATCGTAATTTTAGAAAATTCGAATGAAATATATTTTAACATTATGCAGACTGTATAGATAGATGCACTATATTTCTTATAAAGTTTATTGCTCTGCCTATATCACTTTCATATTTGAGATAATTTCAAATTATTTAATTTTTATTAAATAAGATGAAAAAGAATAACTTTACAGATTTTATTCATAATCTCTGAAGCAATCGAAAGAGATGAAAGAATACTTCATTTTTTTTTGTATAATCTCTAATTTTTTATATATTTCTAAAATATGTAGTTGTATTAGTTATAAATGAATCTTTGACAGTTAACCAGTTTGTAAAGTTTCTGACCAAATCTAATGGATAAGATTATTATATATTATAAATGAAACCTGAACTTTTTTAAATTTACTGACCATGAAGAATATTTAAATCAAATTGGCAGAAGTGTTATTGAAATATTATGAATGTGCAGAACGACCCAACAAAAAATATCTGTTATTTAACTTTATTTTTTAAATATCTACAGAAATTAAGAGGGATAAATTATTTTATCATTAACCAACTTCATTATTTATCATTAAGCTAGGAAAAATTTTGGGAAATGCAAGCAAATAAATAGAAGTTCCTGCACTTATAGATGATTGAGGAAGTTTCATTTTAATGTCACCCTTTTGACACAACTAATGACTATTTCATTTATCATTTTAACACAACTATTATCAGATTAGGAAAAGAAAAATTCCAATCATGTCTTTTTTGTGCATGAATTTTATTGTGTAAAAACAACTTGACTCTTTTCAATAAAATGTGAAATCAAAATCTTCTCCCCCCCCCCTTAATATGAAGGTCTTTTCAAAATCTTTTTATTTTCTTCAATATCTACATTATTTTGGAGGAATTTCTAGAAGGTATAGATTTTATAAACCGTTTTATTTGAAGCTTTTAATTTTCATTCTTATGTTTTTTCAGCATGATCTCTTTTCTTTAAATTTAAATTTTTAATCTGTCCCCCCCCCTTCTTATAGCTGTAACAAGTTCTCATCCTCAGGTTTTAGATCTATTTTATATATGTAAAAGCTTATATATTTTTACTTCAAATGTACAGCTGAATAATTCAATAACATTTTCATTGCTTGTTGTGGAGTGACATGCAATTATAATTTTTCTAAGAGGTGAAACAGTTTTATAGGTTACCTTATTATATAGTACTGATGGGGTGTATGAGCAAGTTTTAACATTAGACTTTACAAAATCTTCATCTTAAAAATAAGATCAGAAAATAATAAATAAAAAAAACTAATCATTCATTTACATTTTTCCCCCATCTACTTTTCCAAGCCTCAGTTTTCTTTAGGAATCTTTAATATCAGTTATCATGGAATTTTGAACTAGAAAATACAAATACTGAAGGGACTGGATTGAATCCTAAGTATCAATAATCATTTTATAATTCTTATTAAAAGTAATTATTAGAACTGAACCTTCTAATTTAGTACTTTAGAAACTAAAAAATAAGGAATAGCTCTGTCTTGTTAAGATTATCTTTTGTGATACCCGTTAAATGAAAAATGAATTGGTTTTATTAAAAACTATAACTCTTAATGTTTTCTGATATTTATGAGGTAAACTGTTTGAAGTTAAAACAATTTCTGTAATTAATTTTAGTTTATCCAACTTCTTGGAACAATACATTCTAAACACTTAAATAATCTTATACAAGTTGTTACCATTGATTATTGCTCTATACATTATTCATATTTGAACTTTTAATCGCACAATCACGAAGCATACTTTCTTGCCCTGTGATAGAAATTTGTCATTTTGTATACTTGGAGTTAAAGCAATTTAAAATACCCATTAAGTTATCAACAAGATCAACTGTTTCCTTTTTCTTTTAATCTATAGCATAATACAGAATAGTATATTCTATAAAAATTTGCAATTGTTCGTAGAAAAATATTGTATTTACTTTTCATTTCTGGTTTATTCCATTTTGAATAAGTTCAAATTATATTACTCAAAGAAAATTAATACTTCTATAACATGCTGGGGCAAACTGTGTTGGAATCTGTCCTATATGTGAATTTAAAATATTATAACTTTTTAGAAAGTGAATGCTGAATAAAATGGGGGTGGGGGGATCTGAGGTTTTGAAAAATTTGTTAAATTAACAAGATGAGTAACATTAAAAAATATTTATATAAATAACATTTATTTGCAATGTATTAGCTAATGCTGGATTTTTAAAAAAGTGTTTTTTTTTAAATATAAAATAAGTCAATTATGTACAGTTATACTTTAAAACCTCTGCATTGTCTGTAAATTTTGATTAATACAAACAATTAAATGTGATTTGTATAATCTGTTTAAGATAAAATATATCAAGCTAAATAAAACTTAAATGGTTAGAGATGAATCAATGAATCCTTTGTATGAAATCCTTTGAAACTGTTAAAATTTCTTTATTAATAATAATTTACTCTCATAATCTTAAATATAGTAAGCCATTTAAAAAATATGTAATTGCGTTAACTTTCAATTTTATCTAATGTTGGAAAATGTATGAAAACTGTTTTGCAAAATGTTAATAAAAAAAAATCAAACTTTTTATTTAAGAGCTAAAAATTATTGTATGTTTTGATTAAAACTCTTAGAGCAATCTTAATTTTCAGTATAAGAAGAATATTAATGAATTATATTACTTCATATTTTTAAATCCTAATTTAGTGATGTAATTTTTTTTCTTCTGATTTTAATTCTTTTACATATTTTTAAAATTAAATAAATTGCAAGTTAGCAGATACTTTATTTTTCATAGAAATTTTATTCAAGTTAACTGAATAATTTATTGGCCTTTTATTTTCAGGCATGGATCAAACTGAAGCTAAAGAAGCTTATGTTACTAAAGTCAGCCATCTGATTGAGATCTATGGATTGGCTTAGTTAAATTTTTCTATTGTAATTTTCAGCGGTTTTTCTTTTTTTATTATTTAAAATAGTTGTTGATTAAATCACTTTTTACAATTTAATAAATTTTCATATTTTTTTACATTTTCAAATTTCATTTATTGCTGTATTTCACATTTGTTAATTAAATTATGATAAAGCTTTTGTGAGAGTTATTTTTTAAAAGAATTATTATTAATATTCAAATATTTGATATTTACTGATACATATATTTGTTAAATCACTTTCTACAGTTTTACTTCTTTCTAAAATTTTACTATTATTTCTAAAATATCACAATTAATATTTTAATTTGCAGGTATCAAGAATAACACTTGATAAAGTATTAATAACTAATTTAAAACATATTAGCATGTTATTTTAAACTCTATTAATAATAATTTTCTAAATTATATTACATTAGTATATGCATTAAAAATATAATTCTAAACATAATAGCAATGAAAAATATTGATATTGCTCAAGTTTTTTAATATAAAAAGGCAAATATGTTATAAAATAATTAAGCAGAAAATAATTCTCTTAATTTTAAAGAAATATATTTCAGTATATACTAAAATAAAACTTTCTGCCATATAAAGAGTTGAGACTGTTTAATTTTGTCATGTCTGTTGCAACTTCTACATAATTTGAAAACTATTATATATTTAAAAAAAATATTATGAATATATGGTAAAGGGAACATGTTTTCAAAATCTACTCATCTCAAATATTTTTCTGAATTTATAAGAGTAATTCCTTTTATTCAATTCTGAATTAACATCATCTAAAGAGGGGGGGCTACTACAATTTAATTGGCAACTTAATTGATAATAAGTAGAATAGTGAGCTGCATATTTGCAGGTTACAGTAAAAATTTAAAAAAATATATCTTTAGAGAAGTAGACCCTTATTTTGTTAGGTAGAAATTGCATTTTGTGGTTCTAAATTTAAAATAGTCAGGTTCATTTTTAACGAAGAGTTGAATAAATGAAATAGGGGCACTTATCTACATTTTGTGTATTAAAAAAAACTATTAACCATTTGAATGCAGCAAAGCGCTTCACTTGCTATAAAGGTAAGTATTCTTCCGCTCTCAAACTGTTAAATTGCATTCCTTTCAGAAATAATTAGTTTAATGCTAATTATTTCTAAAACCAGAAAAATATTTAACTTTCCAAAAGTTCATAATAAATTTATTTACAGATATATACATAAACATTCACTTTCGAAATCGTTTAAATAATGGATGCCTGTTGGCTTCTCTTTTCAATTTATATTCCATATAAACAGCATCATCTGCACCAGACAAAGAACTCATACTGCCAACACGACGAGATACCTATAAATAACAAAATTTCGTGTTTTTAATAATATGGTATAATATTAAAAATATGGGGGGGGGTATTTTTTACATATTAAATAAATTTTAGTAATCTTATAAAATTAAACACTGATCTGTATAATCCTAGAAACTTATATACTTAAAAGTTTATATTAACTTCAGTGTTATGAATAATATTTTGTAAAGATAATTAAATGATGATTATGTTACAATATTTTGATGTTGTTAATAATTATAACTGATGTTTTGTATCAAAGAAAATTTACTTTCCATGAAAGCAGTGTTAAAATAAATAGTTCTATTTATTTTTCAGTTTTTATGTCAAATATCAGACCTTTTGCTTTAGTGTTCTTATACTATAGCTTGATAATAGTTTTTAATCTAATTCATTAATTATATAATAGAGTACATGAAAATGTTTGTTAAAAATATGGATGCCATATAATGCTTTCAAAACAGTAAAATTATTCTAATATTTCACTTTATTTTGAGGGGGGGACATTTCATAG
>JAOUZG010006535.1:7084391-7107790 GCA_026289955.1 Argiope argentata
AATTATTCTAATATTTCACTTTATTTTGAGGGGGGGACATTTCATAGAAGCTGTATTTATTTTATCCAAGTCTAAAATTCTACTTTATACCATTTTTTTTTTAACATTCAATATCACACTGTAAAAACTCAGTGGTTGCCATAAATTTTAAAAAATATATTGGTTGAATTTTTCTCAGTTATTCTTAATCGGTTAGTTAACATTCTAAAGAATTTAAAAATATTTTACTAAAATAAGCATGAAAAACAGTAATATAGTTAATTATTTAAATGATGGTTGCAGATTTATGATTCAACTATTTCAAAAATCATCTAGAATATCAACAGCACATGCATTCTTTCTCTCTTTTTTCCTCATAAAGATAAAGACTGAATCAGTATAAAAAGTTAATGAGATTACATTAAGTTCATAACATTGTGTGTTTATACTAGAATACTTTTGTTTAACGGATCATTAAAAAAATTGTTATATTGCTCAAATTTATAAAATAGAGATAATTATTTAACTAACTGATCTTTAATAAAGTTTATATCAGTATTGATAAATATTTCTCAAATCTAAATAAATGTTATGTTATAGTTAGACAAGCTTGTTTAACTTACCTTTTGATTACCACCAGAAAATTCGGACGGCATCTTTTCATCTTCAGCATCAGCATCATTTGCAGCCAGTACTTGTTGTAGCAACTGAGTTTGCTCTTCTTTGGTTTTATAAAGTAGATCTGTTTGCTGCAATTAATAAGTTTAAAATTAAAAACTAAGACATGAATATGAACAATATGCAGATCTATATTACATAATGATATGCAGGTCACATATTTATATTATAAGCTAACAAGGATATATGATACAATACATATTATGATTTCAGATTTATATCATTTTTGTCCAAAATTTCTATTTTTTCCCCAAGGATTATGAAATTATAAATGTATGATTAAATCTAAGCATGAAAGATTAGATTAAACGAATTTCTTCTAATACTGTAAAAATATGATTTCCTTAATAATAAGTAATAAAAAAAATTTACCTCTTCCATTCCCATGAGTTTAGTTATAACTTTATAGCTATAACCTTGATTAACAAGAAAACGCTGTCGCTTCCTTGAATAATGCATTTCCATTGTATCTTGAGAAACCAAAGTATAGAAGAAGGCATTGTACTCTTCACAAAATGCACCTAAAACAGATATATGCATGAATATTTAATTTAAATAAATATAATAAAAAATATTGTGCAAGTATATAGTATCCAAAGATAATTTTAAATAATATTTAATAAAATATGTAGAACCTTTCTTTTGATTTAATATAAAATATTAATATCCAGAATATATCTTAAGTTTTAAATTTAAAAAAAAAGTAAATTTGAAATTGTTATTAGACATAAAATAGGAACCAAACTTAGAATTTAAAACAACTGAAATCACAACTTTTTTTTTCAAGAACAGAATATCTCTTAAAAAAATAAATAAAAAGTTAATACTATATTTTATAGATTTGTAAACATCTGACAAGACAAAAAAAAAAAAAAAAAAAAACAAACCAAATAAATATTTTATCAAAAAAGAAATACCTTTCTAAAATCATTCAGTACAGAATTTAAAAGAATTGTGAATTGATATCTATACCAACACAAAATAACTACAAAATTTCCATCAGAAAATAAAACTGAATTCTAATATCTTTAAAAGAGGTTTTAATTATATAACCTTAATTAATTTAAATAATATATATATACTTAAATATCTTATGTAAATTCTAGTTATCCAGATATTTTAAAGTTCCTGTAAAATATAAAGAATATCCATAAAGAGAGAGATGATCCAAGGCAAGTTAAACTGAGAACAGAAATCCATTTTAGAAATTTAATTAACCCACAGGCAAACTAAAATAATTTGTGAAAATTAACTAGAAGAACTCAAAGCAGAACTTTTCTATTAAAAATAGTTACATTATTAACTAGTTATAATAAAATTATACATATTATTATTATAATTTTAAAAATTCATGGCTCAAATATGCTTACAGGTTTTTAATATTACTCGTGTTCAAAAGTAATAATGAAAGTTGTCTAAACAAAAATGCAATATGTTTTATTCTTATAGTTTAACAAGCTTTGATGTTAATCTGTTTTTTCTCTCATTGTTATCTGTCTAATATTCTTTTACTAAATATATTTCATTTGAAACACATATGTTTCTAATGGATTAAAAGTAAATCATTATTTTATCCACATGTTTATCATTCATTTAGCAGTTAACATTCATTTCATTTCAGTTCATTTAAAAATAAATTATAATTCATTTCATTCCACTTCATTTAACAATAAATTAACATTAATTTTTATTTCTTCAATAACAATAAATAAATATTCATTTCATTCTTTTTCATTCAACATTCATTTCACATGATATTCTACTGTTAAATAAGGATTATCAATTGATGAGTAGTTGCAATTATGACAAATGAATATTTCATAAGTAATAAATATAATTTTAATAAAAAGGTTTTATTGCAAAAAGTGAAAGTGTATTAAGTTAATTAATAATCAGAATAATTAACTCATAAAAGATTCTACATTCATGCTTTCTAATCAATCAAGAACAAATGTCTAAAAAAAAAACATTTTGCTAAAAAGCAAACCTTTCTTAGCTCTCAAAATTCTTCCAAGTCTTTGAGCTTCTTGCCTTCTTGAACCACCATGACTGGATATCTGTATCAAAACATTTGCTTCAGGCAAGTCAAAAGAAGTATCTGCAACTTTAGACACAAATATGGTATTGACTTTGGGATTATACTTGAAATTTTGAAGAATTTGCATTCTCTCTGCTTGAGAGGTTGGGCCATAAATGTAAGGTCTGTTAAAATAAATAGGCAAATTATAATTAAAAACTTTTTCTTCATAATTTCGTAGAAATGAAAAAATTTCATGAAATAAAACAAGGAACATGAAAATGCATATAAGGTTTTTCATCTTTAATGCATTAAAATTTGAATATGGCAAATATAATAATTAAAATTTAGTTGTAGAAATAAATAAAAACAAATATTCAAATTAACCACACAAAAAAATGCTTGTATAAAATGTAATTGAAAATATAGCATAAATTATAACAAAATTTCAAAATTGAAACATTGTTATCTTAATTTATAAGAGAAATATTTTTCGTAGAAGAGCATATGAAAATGCAAATAAAATTACTGTATAAAATGGGAAAATAACATAATTGCTTTAAAAGAATAGAATCAATGTACTTTAAGGCATTATTAAATTGGTTAACAAAATAAATGAGCTTAATAAATAAATTCTTAGAAATAGCATTATGAAAACAAACTTTTTAAAATTACAATGAATCAATCAAGAAGTAAAAATTGTTTAGTAAAGTGACAAATTTCATATCTCTTGCATCACAACACGAAGATTATAATTTAATGTACAGTGGCAGTTTTAGGACATAAAATTCCTTTATACCTGTTTCTTTTAATCATAACTTCAATTGTAATAATAATTTTTTAAAAAACTGCAACAGAGGTTAAAGGAAATTGCATGCATTTATATATCATTCATAATATACAGCAGTTTTTGTGAAATTTGCTAATTCTGAACAAACAAAGAAAAAAAACCTTATAATGCAAGCGTTAAAACAAATAACAAATTGATACTTTACATGCATTGACAAATGTTTAAATCATACATTTTATTTGTTTAAATCATACAAAGAGTAGCTTAATAATAAATTATACATATTTATCTTAAAAGACAATATTTAATATCAAATAAAGTATAAATATAATATGTGAACATTTTTGTCTTAAACTTTTAAGCATATATATATATACACTTAAACAATTTTAAAAGAGGTAAATTTAATAAATTGCCATTTTCATAATCAATTAGAAAGATACACAAATGTATTAAGAGAGCGCGTATGCTGCTATTCCTAACGACATAGTGGAACTAAGAAGAATCTTTGGTTTTTTTGTGCTAAAAATTGATGCCTATCTTCTATTTTAAAATTTGGAATTTTTCGGGTCATAAAAGAGTTAAATTTTTTAGACAATAGTCTAACTCTTTACAGAAAAAAATTCTGTTTTTTTATTGGAGTCCTTGCTTGATGGTGCCCCTTGAGAAAGTCATCAGGCCGGATTTCTCATTTTCAATTACAAATATCTGTTTTATATATATATATATATATAATGAGAATTAAAATTAATAAAGAACAGCTATCCTTTTATTAGATATTCTTTTAATGTGAGGAAATAGCAAATTTCATTAGTGATGCCCTTTTTTCAAAAATAGATAAAATGGAATATACAGTAAGACCCCGCTTAACGCTGTTTCGGTTTAGCGCTCTTTTATTTCAACCCGGGGATTCCACGAAATCGTTCGCAGCATACGGGGATTCCACGAAATATTATGCAGCGATAGGTTTCTAATACATATCCGAAAGAGGGTACTTGTATTTCTTGTTTGGTGCGGTATTGTACAGACATATTTTTATTATTGTAAACATTTGTTGACATTATTGTATGTAGGTATTAATTTACATATTTATTACTATATTACAGTGTCAAATATTTTGATATATAGTTTTTTACTATGGGTGATAATGAAAAAGAAAAGAAAGCAACCAGAAAAAGCATTTCACTCAAAACTAAAATGGAAGTCATTAGAAGATCAGATTCTGGTGAACGTCAAACTCTAATAAGTGCTTCATTGAATTTGCCAACTTCAACAATAAGGACCATCATGAAGAATAAAGAAAAAATACTGTCATCGGCAACTGCAATTACGTCAAGCTCTGCTACTAGAATTACCCGTTCTAGAAATAATATCATAGAGGAAATGGAAAAACGACTGTCTATATGGATTGACGACGAAATTGACCGCAATATGCCATTAAGCCAATTTATCATAATGGAAAAAGCTAGAAGAATTTTTAATTACATTCAGGCTGAGACAATTGACAAAAGTGAAACTTTCGTTGCCAGTCGAGGATGGTTTAATAGATTTAAACATCGAAATAACCTTCACAACATAAAGATTACAGGAGAAGCAGTAAGTGGTGATACAAAAGCGGCGGCTGAATTTACAGCGATATTTAAAAAAATAATTGAAGAAGGAAACTATCCTCCAGAATTGGTTTTTAATGTTGATGAAACAGGCTTGTTTTGGAAAAGAATGTCGAAACGAACATTTCTATCCCGTAAAGAGAAACGGGCACCAGGATTTAAAGCTGCAAAAGATCGCTTAACCCTTCTACAAGGTGGTAACACAAGCAGAGATTTTAAATTAAAACCATTACTAATTTACCATTCCAAAAACCCAAGAGCGATGAAAGGCATATCTCAATCAACTTTACCTATAATTTGGGAGTCTAATAAAAAATCATGAATAACTGCGAAAATTTTTAAGGATTGGTTCACTGAACATTTCTGCCCGTCTGTTAAACGTTATTGCGAAATTAAAAAACTTGAACAAAAAGCACTTCTGTTAATGATAAAGCACTTCTGTTCTGATTGATAATGCTCCAAGCCACCCAACAAATTTATTAGACTTAACAACATGCATTCCAGTCGAAGTGGTTTTCTTGCCGTCTAACACAACTGCCTTAATTCAACCAATGGACCAAGGCGTTATATCAAATTTTAAGGCCTATTACTTGCGGCGAACCTTGAAGCAAATGTTTGAAAAAACAGACAGAGAAAAGAACCAGTCCATAATTGAATTTTGGAAAAACTACAACATCGTGGATGCTGTAGAAAACATAGGTCTTTCTTGGAATGAGGTAACAGAAAGATATTTGAAAGGAGTATGGAAGAATATTTGGCCGGATTCAAGTAAGAGCGATAACGTTGGACACTCTGTCGATGTGGATGAAATAGTGGAAGAGATAGTGAAATTAACGAAACAAACCGGTTTTGAAGGGGTAAATGTGGAAGATGTCGAAGAAATAATTCAAGAAGCAGCGGCTAGTCTTTCTAATGATGAGCTCAAGGAATTAACTGAACAAGAAGAAAACAAAAATGTTGACAGCAGTAATTCAAAAAAAGTGCAAAAAGAACTTTCGATGGCGTTTGTAAAAAGGAGTTTGTCTACCATAACTGGATCAATTCATTGAAAATGATCCGAATTTTGACAGGAACTCAAAAGTAAGGCGTGGTGTTAGAGATGCTCTATCCGTTTATGAAGAACTTTTAAGAGAACAATGCAAAAGAAAAAGGCAAACAACATTAGATGCTTTTGTCACAAAAAGGCAGAACACTGAAAACGCAGAAGGCTGACTAAATATTAGAATTAGAATTTTATTAGTTTTTTTTTAAGAATATTCGTTTTGTTATTTATATTTTGTTTTTATTTTTGCAAGAAATAATAATGTGGTATTAATTTGGGCTTTAAGAAATAAATGTTTGGTTTTATTTTTATTAAAAAAACATACTTTTTAAATTTAATACCTAACCAATTTCCTAGCCATCTTCCCCTAACCCCAATATTTACATGTAAAGATAGCCTCGTTTAGCGCTGTTTCACATTACGCTCTACTTTGATGGAACGTATCCCCCGCGTTAAGCGGGGTCTTACTGTACATCATATACAAAAGGCTTTGAAACTATTAAATAAATGAACAGCCTTCCAAAGTTATATTTTTGATTAAAAAAAGAAATAAATAAAAAAAATACCTGTTCATTTTGATAGCATAATGCTTCAATGCAAAAACATTGTCGGAGAATACAATGACTTTATCACTCCTTATTTCATGATATCGAATGAGAAACTGGCAAGCTCTGAATTTATTAGGATTCATTACAAATAGAAGCTGAAATAGTAAAGTTATATAAATAATTAAATCACTAATAAAGTAAATAATTATATTCAAATATAAGATAAATTTCCCTTCAACTTATATTTTATATATGCTGCTAGATAATTGAAATGAATATATGTCTATATCATTTACAGCAATCACCAAATTAAGAAAAGTAAAATGTGGAAAATTAGAATGAGTATGGAATATGGTAAGAGATGTAATTTTTATTATTATTTTGTATCTTTTGTTGCATGATAGTGAAGATATTTAAAAGATATTTATTAGTGGAAAGATGCTATTGCAAATACTTTCAGAGGAAAGATTTAAATAATGAGCTAGAAATTTTCAGAATGACTCTTCAATATGACTTACATGATTTTTCAATATGATGCACATAGATTTTATTTAGCTATCCAGTGAAAAAAATGTTGGCAGAAAGCTTAGCAGTATTTTACATTTGTGGAAAGCCTTTAAAAGAACTGGAATGAGTAGCAAGCTTCAAGTGAGAGAGAGATCATATTAAAAATGTTTGTCTACAAGAGAGCTATCAGCTTATTAGTTACGCTATCAGCAAAAGCTTAACATACTGCAACAGTTCACCAAATGGTAAATGAGTTTCTTGCTGCTCCAGAGCATAGGATATTCTTAAAAGATCTATAGCCAGGAGATACGCAGAAAGGGAACTGCAGATTTGTAATAAATACACCATTGATCAGTATGCACCATATTATTCTTTTACAATGGTATCATAAAAACTGACATAGGACTGAACAAGACTGAGTTTTCATACTATTTTCAGATGAAAACAGATTTAATCTATTATTGGGGTTGCAGATACCAAATGATTTGTTAAGAGAATAATACAACTTGTCAGTTAGGAAATAATCAAAAAATAAAACAATTTGCATTATTATTATATGGATCAGCATCAAGATCAACGTCTGCATACTCTAGAATGAGATTATAACTGGGACTATGTCAAACCAATGATGTATCGGTAAAATTCCACTGCTCACAGTCGCCTTTTCTATGGTGCTATCAGTGATATATTTATTTCTTAGTAAATTATGCACCATATCATTGAATATTAACTGCTTTGATTGAATATACTCTCTCTAAGAAAATGCTTCAGATGGATTGTAACATCAATCACTCTCCTTGAAAATATTTGGGATGGCTTTTGGAATATCCTCCCATTAATGAACTAACAGAGAATTTGGAAAGATAGCATAGTCGCTTTTTAATAATATGGTGCAATGCATGATATGGCAAGCAGGATTTAGATCATATTTCATGATAGAGACATATCCCAACAATACTATTTACAAAGGTGTGTTTTCAATAATATTTTTTTTTCATTTATTTTCTTAAACAACCTTAAATAGATTGGATACTTCAAAATTTTCTATATTTTCCAGAATAATAAATAATATGGAATAGTATAGTAACAATATTATATTCTGCTGGACCTCCATTTTTATTTAATATTGCATTATAAGGAAATTTATGATTTGCCCTTAGTAATTGTTCAGAAAAATAAGAATTCCTGTGAGAAAATAAATAGTACTTTCATAAAACATGTAATTTCAATTAATTTTATAATTCATTAACAATAGTTTTTATACAAAATTTCATTTTACAATTACTGTATAAGATGCTCTGTAAACTTAATGTAGTTCTGATTCAACCTAGACTTAGTAACATATTTTATCCAATATTTTAAAGTAAAACAGGGGAGAAAAAAATGAATTTGAATTCCACAAAATATAATTGAAAAAATTAGCAAAAGCCTGTTAACTACATAGATATCCAATATTTCCCAAGAATTTTTATTTGTAAGAAAAAATAAGTATAAGAATAGATAAAATAGCATCCTCTACATACCAGTTTCTTAGCTGCCTTTGCAATAAGGTATTCACGATAAAATTCTGGTGTCATTGGACACCACACCTGTACAAAGGAAAACAAAATTTATTTGTATAATCATTCAAACTATAATTTAAAAATTCTGAAATTTATGATGTAACAGAAATGCAAACACAAAATGCATCAAATATCTACATTAAAAATATGAATTTCTCATCCATTTAATGGCTTTCAGGGCACAGCATAAAATCTGAGAAAGCCCTATATTTCAATCATCAAAATGATACTAATAGTTTAATAGCAGCACAAAAACCATAAATTCTGTTAAAGTTAATTTCAACATTCATTTACTTTAATTGTATAAATGCAATCAATTTCAATTATGACAAGAATGAATTATTGACACAATTAACATCAATAACTTTTACAAATCTAAACATATAATTTAAAATATTTCTTCTAACATTATTAATTTCTTAATTCAATTCAATTAATTGAATATCTAATTATCATCGTAAAAAATTGATACTGTAAAATAAGTTTCATGTGATGAAAAACTGCCACCTACCCAAAAGAATAAAGATTTTTTATCATTATTATCTATTTATTTTATTGGAAAATTTATGAGAAATTACCTCAGCACATTGCACTTTTGCAATATAGCCACCATTTTGAAGTTCTAACCAGTTGGCTTCATATAATTTTGGGCCAATTAAGAAATTCAGATCTTGAATTTTATCATCCTCTCTTACCAAAGTTGCAGTAAGTCCTAATTTACAATGAGCTTGAACAATAGTCAAAACACGTCTAAACATCTTAGCTGGAATGGTGTGTACCTCTAAAAATTGAAAGAGAAATTTGTTCGTCAAGAAACTAGGTTACAAACGAATAAAAAGCATTACTTCAAAGATAAAGGCATCATGCCTTTAGAAAAAATTCAAATTCTGCTTTTTAAAAAAGAGGTGTTTTACAAAATAAATTTTTCATTGTAATTTTATGCCTATTTCTTACTTTTTAAGTTAGTTAATAATACAATTCCTTCTATTATTTGTCTTCATCTTCCACAAAAAATTCTATTCTAGATGCATTTTAAATTTCATAATTCTCTCCCCTTCCCCACTGACTTTCATTATAAGTTATTAAAAAACAAATTGAGCAAAAAATATTTGCATTTTTTTTTTCAATTTGTTATTTAAAAATCAAAGGGGAAAAAACTGAGTATTGATAAACTAAATTTTTAAGAATATTTTATTTATAAAACTGAATAAATCAATTTGAAGTATTAAAGATATTTTTGTTTACAAATAAACAAAAATACAAATAAACAAATAAAAATCTAACAAATTTACAAATAAAAATCTAACATAAATGGTTCAATTATATTGAAATTTTATTAAATGATAATTCATTATCATAAGTATGAAATAATAATAAATGAATCACCAAAAATGAAATTAGCAAAAATGAAGTTAAATTCACCATCAAGAAGCATTAGACCCCATTCTTGCTCTTTTAACCAATTCATTACTTGATCTGCTTCCCAAGATCTTTTCTGAGTGTGGGTTATCATAGAATAGGTAGTAATACAAATGCCACAACCTAAATTAAAAGAATGTTTCACAAAATAGGTAGACAATAGCAAACAAACAAATTCAACCATTTAACAATCTGTTATCACTAAATCGATTCAGTTTAGTACTCTTTTAATCAAGCAAAATTATAAGTTTTTGTAATTTTAAATAAGGGTATATTTGACCAACAGAGTCTTTATTTGAATTATTAGACATTCAGGGATCAGATTATTATTACTATTATTATTTTGTAAAATAATGGAAGAGATAAAGATATTTTTATATATTTTTTGAAATTAGTCCAGATGAAAAAGAGATTTTACAGACTTGAAAGTTTTTAGAATACGAAGGATAGATTTTTAAATTCTTAGAAAAATCTTGTGCAGCATCACAAGCAGTTGATTTTATAATAACAAAAATGATTGAAGCCTTTATGGTTGCGTTAGGAATGAAAACTTTACAGTTGAAAAATGATTTTAATATATAGTTTGGAATACAAAATAAATTTAATTTGACAGAAAGAACCAAAGCCCCAATATATGAGCAGATCAGAATTTTTACTTCTACTATATTAAAATATTATTTACAAATAAAATTCAGTTAAGTAGATGTTTTTATATTAACAGGAAATGTTAAAATATCAATTTAATTATATTAGAATAAACATTATTAACATGTTAGTTCAAAAACATTATCCATATGCTTCTATATATTATCTTGCACTATTTTATTAGAGTGATCATCTAGTTAACCAGAAATAATGAATGGCTTTAATTCCAATAACATGCATAATTTAAATAACATTTATATGTATGTAAACATATTAATGTAAAGAAATATTTTGCAGCAAAATGTTTTGTTGAAACCTTACCCATTGGTTTATCCTTAGCATCTGAAGTAAAGCGGCAAATCATACTGTCATCTGCAGTTGACCACATTTTAAACTGAAAAATAGAGCGTAAATTAATTAAATTCAAAATTTATACAACAGATTTTAGATGAAATTTATACACAATTTTTAAAAGAGAATGTGCAGATATCTTACTTGTGTCTTCCATTGCTCTACAGAAACACCAGAATTACATAAAACTAAACATCGTTTTCTGACTGTACAGCATGCAGTCACACCAACTAAAGACTTTCCAGCACCTAAACAGTTAGAAAATTTAAGAATTAAAATAAAAGAAAACATAATTTTGAAAATTTTATGAATCTAATTATGATTCTTTCAAATTTTAAACTTTTCTATTAAATACTTTCCATTTATTTCAATGCAAACTTAACAATTAACTTAATATAACATATAAATTTCATGTAGGGGAGGGGGGCAATAAGTACTGTGAAGGTAAATACAAAGGAAGAAGTGTCTGAATTATGATATGAATTGATCAAAACTTTTCATTCCAGAGACTTAATAATTTTGAATGGCAAAAAATATTTAATACCCCCCCACCCCTTCTCTTTTATTTAATCTTTTTAAGTTCCGGAAGAAACACTGTTTTTTGTTTGCTTGTTTGTTTCATTTTTTTCCAGAAGAATTTCCTCATACTTAAGGTAATTTTTATGATAGTTAATTGGTGATTACCTAAATAATAATAATTTAAAATTTTTTCTCATGGCAATCATGTCAATAAATTGCATTCACAGCTTTTATAAGAACTGTTAATATGTCTTAAAACATTTATGTGTAATAACTACCTCAAAGCAAATTAAGGAAAAAATAATACAAAATAAGATATAACTTAATTTACATACTTTTAATATTTTTTATTCAAAATCTAATCTTGGATTAATTTTGCCTAATCAGATCATTGCTTTAACCTGGTAGGTAAATATATTTAGATTTTAACTACTAGAATAAAATAATATTGTAATAAATTCACTCTCCAAACAGCCAAATTAAAATTTTTTAGCATTAAAATTTAGTTTATACTGAATGTTGCATAATTTTTATATCAAGCTTATATCAAGTTACTAATATTAGGTTACATCAAGTATACTATATTATAACTTATTATATTCAAAAATATATTAAAATTTTATTCAAAAAAATATTATAATTTAGATCAAAATTATGTTCAAAATCTGTAAAAAGGCACTCAAAAAATAAGTTTGGTTTCAATATATATATATATATATAGCAAATATTTAATTAATAGATACTTTTCTAATTATAGGTAACATTAAGTTAAGTAATCAAAACAAGCCAAATACATTATTTTATCCTATACCAAAGAGCTGTAAGACCAATACAAATAACAATAAATTTCTTTTTATTTAATTTTTGATAAAATGTAAACAATTTTGACAAAACATTTCTATCAAAAAAATCTGCATCAGTAATAATTTTAATTATTTTATTATAAGAAAAAAAAATATTTTACTTACCACATGGCAAGACAATTATTCCTGATCTTGCTCTCCCATTTCCAAACATTTTTCTTAAACTCTTTTCCTGGTAAGGTCTTAAGATTGCCAATGGTCTTAAATCCATGCTTTAAAAAAATAAGTAAAAAATATAAATATTATCTATCTTCTTTTCTTTTTTTTTCCTTCTTTTTTTTGTAAAAAAAATGAACAGATTTGTTAAATAATTATTATTAAAATGATTTTTGCATGTTGTAATAAATAAATTTCTAGAAGAAATCATAAATAAAAAGAAAATTCAAAATATTGTGGTATTTATCAAAATGTTGCCTACAAGGCAAAAGAATAAGCATCTATGGTGAAAATCCTGAACTATATGTCTGTCAAACAGCATTATTTTCATTACCAATTTTTATAAAAAAAGACAAAACAAAACTTTAAAAATTTCAAATGGGGAAGTGCAAATATTTGAATCAATACAGGAACACTTACTTAATATCAGGATTTACTGTATCATTTTTAAAATCATATTCTGCAAGCAGAGGGTACTCCAACTCAATGCATCTATTAAAAAAATATATACACAATCATTCCAGCAATAACATAGTCTTATTGAGGTAAACGATTTAAACATAGCTGATTTTAAATGTAGATTTTTTTTTTCACAAATTTTGATTCATATAAAGAAATTAAGAATATTCTTGTATTGCCATTCCAAGTATGAAACATGGAGTTAACATTATACTTAATTGTTAATTGAACAATGTTGATGGACAATACCATAAAGTTATTATTTACCATTTTAACTTAAACTAAAATAATCTAAATTGTAGAAAAACAGCAGCATAAAATATGTTCATCACACTCCATAGAAAATGCAAATTAAACATTAAATTTTGATTGAAGATTTCAAATCCTTGATTAAAATTAAAAGAAAAAATAACTATCCACCACAACATTAATAACAAATAATTGTACTAAAAAAGATTTTCTATTTCAGCTATATATTTAGATTTTTAAAAAAGATGAATAAATTTATTGAATTACATGAAATGTAAAAACATAACATTACTAAAATTTTGAAGGGAACAAAAAACACACACATTTAAATCTGATAAATTACTTATTTTAGAAATTCAAGTAACAAACTAAAAAACACTGCTTTATGGTATCATTTTGAATTTATTTAAAATTAATATTAAAAAAAGAAGAAAATTAAGCTTTCAATCACATATTAATTTATGTGATTAAAACAAGTACTCATAATCAATAAATTTGCAGTGTAAATAAAAAGTATCTACAGTGAAAAAGAAATTATATAGTTATTTTTCAATACATAAGAATTGATATTGAAATATTTAAAGAATTTCAAACATTAAAATAATTTTAACATATTTGATCCTAAAACTAAAATATAGATGATTTTAACCTCTTTTGAAGCACTTCAATCTTTTCTTGGTTTATTTCAACAGCAACAGTTTGCATATCTTCCTTTTCTTCATCTTCATGCTCTAACTTCTCATAAAAATTAGCAATATCATCAGGAACAGTATCACTTTTTTCAGGGGTTTTATCTGCACTGGTACTAGCACTGCCATTTAACTTTAAAAAGAAATACATAATTAAAAAGACTAAATAAAAATTCATAAATAAAACTTTTATATTATACTTAAAATATAAAAAATGCTATACAATTTTTAAAAACAATTTTTATTTACAATAAAAATAAGATACACTCATATTTTTAAAAATACAACTATATAATAAAGAATGAAAATATGCTTTTCTATTTATTGTTCCCAAAAAATCCCTTAATAGCCAAATTAACAATTATTTACATAAAATATTCCATCTCTGAATTGAATACTAATAAAATTTGCTTTATATTTCAGAAATAGTCATCATGTGCAATTCCAGTAAACACCCAGAAAGAGATTGAGACTAAACTAAATAACATTTTATTTAATGAAATAAAGCAAAATACCAGCCATACTAAAGTATTTTAATGCAACAAAATAATCGTAGCAATTCTTATCTTTTAGAAAATAGTACAAATAAATTTTCTCCTTTTAATTTATTTCATCAAATTTTCCTTTGTTTAACGGAATTCTAAAAATAACTCAATCATTAAAAAAATGTAATTAGAAGCTTTGCAGGAGTACCTATATAATATATTAATGAATCAGAAATAGCTGAAACACATTATAATAAATATTTAACTATGAAAATAATTATTATTTTTAATTTTGACAATTATTTTTAAAAATAATAATCAAAATCAATATGTGTTTAACATTATTATTTGGATAAACTGATAATAAATAATTTAATGTATTTTACATCTTTATAACAATAAATCTGTAAGCTCTTCATTTGTTAGCATATTTATAATACCTGAAGAGCATTTTTTGTTGAGTCTTTTCCAGTTATTAAATTTCCAACATCATCAGCATCTCGTTTTAAGCGACATTCTTGTATGACAGGATCTTTCAGAAGTTTTTGTAAAACCTCCTAAAAAAATGAGAACAAAAATATTAAATTTTTAAACAGTCAAAATAAAAATAATTTGATAATCATAAAAAATAAGATTACAAAATTTAAAAATCACCAGCTTCCATAGAAATTTTCTACAAATCTTTTAAAATACATGTTTAATCCTTTATATTTCTACAAATAGTTTTATGCAATTCTAACAAAAAAACTTATTCAACAGCTAAATTTAAAAAAAAAAATTTCTTCTAGTGACAAGTCATTTTTAAATAAAATAAATTTAATTTTTTTAAGATTTCAAAAAAAAAAAAAAACTATATCTTTTTTCACAATTATCACTCGAATTATTTTACTTTTATTTGATCATGATAATTCGTTTATGAATATTAGTATATCCTAGAATTAAATTTTTAAAATAAAGGATAAGTATCAAATATCTATACTAATATAAATAATAAGATTTATCAGTTAAAACATAAAATTAAGCATTGAAAATAAAAACATCTTTTTTCTTTTGGTTAGCTTCTTTTTCTTCTAAAAAAACATTAATCCAAACAGGAAAATAAATTTTAGAATAGATTGTAAGTAGTAGTTATATATTATCAACAATAATATACCCATAAAAAAATTTTAAATGATTTTTTAAAAATTCTACTTAGGGACATAAATATTTAAGAAAAAAAAATCTGTAGAAAAAGGGGAAACAAAAATTTAATACATATTAGTTAATAGCATTATTTAAAAAGGATTTAAAATATTGCATACAAGCTTAACATTCCACTTTTAAAAAATTACACCTAAATTATCAAAATATTAATAATATTTATCAGGGGTCAATTCAAAATCTTAAACACTTTGATTCAATTCTATAATTTAATACTCAGAATCATTAATTTCTGAATGTAAAAATATAAAAATAATAAATAACACATTAATATATTATATCCATTGCATAACAACTAAATCAGAAGTTTATTCTGTAAAGAAATCGCAAGCATTTTTCATACATACATTCATATTTTAAGCATTAAAAAAAAATAATGTTGTTAAAAATGTTCTACTGCTAAATATTAAATAGCTTATTGACTATTCATTATTAAATTTTACATTTTTGCAATAAATTTTTTATAAATATAGTGTAACTAAGTTTAAAAAAAACATTTACTTACAGGAAAAGGACTTTCAATGAAATATCGGTTATGCTTTAAAACAAGCTTGATCTTTCCATAACTTACTGTACAAAGCTAGAAAATAAATTTTGAAATTTTTTAAAATTAGTATGAAACAAAAGAAAAAATATTTAAAACTATTTCACTCAGAGAATCACACCATAATAACAAATTACCTTAATAAATTCAACAATTCCATCTGGAATGCTAGTTTTACTTAATCTCTTTAAATATTCAATTATATCATTTGTCTGCAAGCCTACAGAAACAGCAGCATACAATGAATATGCTGTTAATCGGTACTCATGTATATGTTCAGGTCGGCAAACAGGCTAAAGAAAGAAAACCAAATGTAAATAATTTGCTTACTTTCATATTATCATTATAAATAACAAGTTTTAAAAAATGGATAATAACATGAGGTATTATTATGCTCATTTAAATAACAATGAATTTGTTCATGCATTTAACAGTAAAATATAGGTTTGAAAATATATCAGTTTTTAATTTCGCATCTAAGACTCTGTGGAAAAAATTGTATTTCAAATAAAAATTTGTTGATTTTATGACACTGTTATCACAGCTTTAAGGTTCATAGATATCTCTTGATCACAATTTTATCAACCATATTATGGTTTATTTTTATTTATAAAACTGAAGAAATGAAGCACACTATCAGTTTATTATCAGAATTTATTTTTCCCTCAAAATATAAACCTCAATTAAAAATGACATTTCAAAAACAGTAAATTTTAACAATTTTATTTTAACATAAAATTATAAATTAATTGACTTTAAATGCTTTAATGCACTAAAGTAAATGTACTGGTGAGATAAAATTGAATAACATTTCATAATCAATATTTCCATATGAGATTTGCCAGTCACTGCATATTCTTCATCATCTCATAGGAATATATTCTGTTAGCAAGCTTGAGGCTAATACAATATGTCAAATTATTTACTGATATTATCTTTCATAGTTTTAACTACTGCTTCAAGTGGAGTTATCACTTATTAAATTAAGTTCTAACTTAATTTATAATTTTCTTAAATAAAAAGTTTTTAAAATGTTACTTTAAAATAAACATGCTAAACAGTACAGCGAAAATCATTAATTTTACAACTAAATGATTACTTTCTAATGAAAATGACTATCATTAATAACTGAGTTCAATATTTTAATCAAAAATCAAAGGAAACAAGTAATAAATCAAGTAAAATATAAACAAATATTCATCAGATTAAATAAGTGTATCCAGATCTCAATAAGATGAATTAAGATATTTATACAGAATGTTAAAGAATTTGTTTATGAAATTTAATGAAAAACTGAAGAATGTATCTGCAATATAACATGAATTTTATTACTGGTCAGAACGACTTACTTCAGAAATAGCAATGAGAAAATCATGAGCATGTTTGTAAACAGGTGAAAATGCTTCTAAGAAAATATGACCATCTGGTGCCTATACAAATGGAACAAAAATATTCTTAAGCATATAGTTAGAGTATACTTTTACAGGAAAATAAATAATTGGCTGAACTAGATAACTTTGGTATCTAGCATAGAGTTGACATTAAAGGGCTATTCAAATTTTTGTACATAATGAAAACTAATAATAAAAACTCAAAAATATAATGCATTTTAAAACAAGATATTAGATGACAATAAAATTTATTAAAAAACTATTTGTAATTAATTGAAAGCAAATACAAAATATTTAAATGAACATAAAAATTGAATAAAAAGAAATTAAAGAGTGGCTTTCCTCGTTTTCTATAAGTGGTTAATTAATTAATAATTTTTAACTTAAAAACTGAAACTGAAAGCAAGAAAAAAAAACTTCTTATAAATTTCAACTGCTTCCTATAACATGAGTTATTAGGAATTCACAATTTTTTAAATAATTGTAAGATTATTTAGCTTGGTTACAACAGAATACATACCACCCAAATTGGTCGAGATTCATGATCGATACGAAGATCCATAAGTTTTCTATAATCTTTAGCCCCAAATTCATCTTCTTGAGTTCCATCAGAAATTTGTTGAGCAGCAGCAGCAGGAATAATATCTAATAAAATGTGATGAATATAGTTAAGAAAAACAAGTATTAGGTAGTTTCATGTGCCATAAATACTGAGAGAAAATTTCATAAATATAAAAAAATTAATATGTGACCAATAAATTATATTGTAAGTAATGCATCTTTAACTTTTACACAACACATCCATGAGCTATTTATCATTAGAGTATTTGAATGATTATTAATGTGTATGCTTAGTGAGCGAAAAATAGAAATGAAGAACCAATGAGGCAGCATTTTAATTCTTCTTCTTTATCTATAAGCATTAATGATAAATTATTAAGTAATTTTATGTCCTGCAAATTAATTATTAACTAAATTATTAAATAATTTTATGTTTAATAAACATATTCATTAATCAAAGCTTTTGTTTTTAAATTTTTTTTATCCTTCTTATCCTTTTTTTAAACCATAATTTTATGCTTGTAAAGAATTTATATAGAAAAATTAACATTCCTTTTGGGGGGGAGGAGAAAAGGATCACTTCAGAGGTCAATGTTTTTTAATACCATTTTTAACATAAAATTGAATACTCATGAAAAATGGAATGTGATAATAAAAAATATACATCAATTTGTTCATCAGATATTCATATTGGGAATTTCATGTCAAATTCTTTTTGTAAGCAAAAATATTTTATATTTGATTAGGTGTTTTTTTTTTTTTTTTTACTTCTTGGAGAGTTAAAATTATATTTAGATTTTTTTTACACATATAAGGAGGAAAATCAGAAACTTCTGCAACAAACAGGTTTGAAGAGAATAAGTGGGGGAATAAATCAAATTAAAACAATTTACCAGTTTCTGTATCTTCATCCACAAATTCTTCTTCAAATCCTCTTTTTGAAAATTTCTTTTTACCTTTTTTCCAATCTGTTGAATTATAATTATGAATATAAAACATAATGAATAATTTGCAAAAATTTATTTGAAAAAACAATACCTTATTTTAAAAAACACAAGTAATGCAACCTTTTAAAAATCAAGCTCAACAATAATTTTACAAAAAGAAAGATTTAAAAATCACATCAAGATATATATACCTTTACTGGTCTTTCCCATTTTTTAAGAAAAATTTAACAGCTGTTTATTTACTCTAAATAAGCATGAAATTCATTAAAGAAACGAGGAGAGCCTACATCACTGTTTCCTATCCATCGGCAAACTGTTTTGTGTGTTTCAAAACAATATTTGACAGTTAAATATTTTACAGCTAGCAGTCTTCTAATCATAGCATTTAATTTCATTTCCAATGCATTATTAATTTATTAATGTTTTATCAAAACGCGTGGATTAAAAAGCTGTTTCAACCCCGTAGATTTTATTTAATTACACTTTCCCACATATATTTTAATTGAAATTTTTATTAGAAAAGAAAAAAGTCTTTCGATTCTGTGGACATGATTGATCGCTTTTGTCAATATGGCAACAGTTTTGTATGTAAATATATAGAGAGCATAACCGCGTCGTGGTGAAGGAAAAACGTGTTGATTGTTGATGCAATACAAAATTCGGTCATCAAGTCGTATCTAATGTAGAAAACAAAAACATATTTTCATGTCATAATCTCTCATCTTAGGAAGCTCATTAAAAGATATATTTCACCCAAATCTTTTAAATTTACCTAAATATAGCCACTCTTATCTCATTTTATTTTAATTCTAAATTTTTTTAATAATAATTATTTTTATATATAGTTTTTCATCTAAATATTAACTTTGTGTTAGTAGCACAATTGCCTATGAGTATAAAATTTAATGAATTTAAACATCATCTTTGAAATTACAATTTTTTATAAACAAATATAATTAAAGATAGTTTATCTTTTCTATCACTGTTCAAAATGCAGGTTTGTAGATTGATGGTTAATGTTTCAGATATAAATTAATTATATAGAATTCATGTAAAGGACTTTCATTTATATTACAGGTACAAAATACTAATGATAATAGCATAGCTAGTAAATTGTCAGCTGCAAACAAAGGCTATTTCCAGGATAAATGGTTAACAATATTAGTCGACAAAGAACAAAAACGTTCACCTATTATTAATAGGTTTGTTTAAAATTTTAGATCATTCTAAAGGTTTCTGTAGGTGTTTCAAAAGAAGTTGTTAGTTTTTATACCTAAAATAAATGATAATTGTAAAAAATTTAATTTTATTTAAAATCTATTCTCAATTGCATCATATATGGAACCTTTAAATTAAAATAAGCATGCTTTGACTTTCTTTTAAATAACTTTATAAAAGAACTGTATCATTAATAGAAATAAAAGAATTTTCATTCTACTATTTCTTGTAGTCTTTAGTGAATTAATCAGATATCAATCCATTTTTAAGCAGAATAATTTTTTTAAAATTAAACCAACATAAAATTAAAGTAGTTTTCTTTTCAATATTTAATCTCTTATATGAAATTATTTCATAAATTATACAGTAAGAGTTTTCCTTTTAAAGTTAATTTAAAGAATTTCAAAAGTGCTAAGTTTTCTTAAAATGGCGCCTATATTTTAATGTCTTTAATTATTGAAATTGGGAGTTATAAACACAATTCAGGGATATAAAGAAAACCTTATCCTTCAATATTTCCAAACATTTCACACGGGACACTGAACAATTTTGTGTAGATATATATCATTTTATCAATTTCATTTTATGAAAGAGAATGATACCTCATACATTTTTTACAAATCTCTGTTTAATCATATTGATCCAAATCTTTTTCAGCCCTCATGCCATTTATCGAAATAAGCCATACTTGTAATGAAAAATGAAATTTATATCATAAAAGTACAGAGAAGAAAATGAGCTCTAAATGTAAAACTAAAAGAGAAAAAAAATGCTGAAACATTTGTATGTGTTTTCCCATCTAGAATTGTATATACCTAATTCTAATATTCTTATTCTATGTTACCCAAAGGCTACTTTTAACTATCCTATGGGTAATGATCAGTGAAATTATAAATAGTTGTTAATGAAAAATTAATGATTAAAATTTGAAATCAGAAGAATCCAAAGTAATTGTTCACTCAAATTTTTTATTAATTAAAAGGCAGTAATAATTGTAAATTATCTTTTTAACATGATTTTTATAATGCATTTTTTCAAATTAACATATTTTTTTGTATATTTAGAGGCTATTACATCAGATTTAAAGCTATTGAAACAGCTTTCAACTCTTGGTTTGCTACTGTATCTTCATTGTCTTTTAGACAGTCCCAGGTACATTTCATATTTTTTTTATTCATATTTATTTCAAGCTTAGATACAATAAATTTTTATGAAAACATTAAAAAAGTTTTTAGGTGTGTGGAAATGAACATTTAATTTATGTAAATAATTAATATGATAAAGGTGAAACAGAAATTTTTCTTTTTATCTATTGATCAATAATTGATACTGCAGAAAATTATTTACATCCTTTAAATCCAGATTCTCATGACAAAATCTGTTATAATATAAGATAACATATAAAGCAATGGCATGCTTAATTTATTTGAGCATATTAAACAGTAGGTGCCTTTTATCATGTTTAACAGAGATAATAAATACAATAAATAAAAAAAATATTCAAAATTTATTATTTATCCTCTAATCTGAATAAATCTTTGCATAGAATTGCACTCAGAACTTTAGACACATTACTTAAATACAGAAAAGTACTTTGCATCCATACAAGAAAGATATGTTTTGTAGAAGAAATGAACTATATAATAAGTACTTGTATAGTCCCATGTACTCACATTTATATTGTGATGATAATACTTATGATTGTTATATTTTGTAAATAGAAGGCACATAAACTTAAAGACAAAAAATTGAATTCTGTTTTGTATTTTTTCTGATGTCTGATAAAATGTTTGCTATTTATACAGAATATACTTTTTATTTTTTGACTTACTGTCATTCTGAAATATGAGAAATTGTTCTAGCAGTTGTAACATTATTTTATAAGTAATCAGAATAATTCATAATAATTTAAGTAATCAGAATAATTCATAATAATTTACATAACTAAAATACTAAGAACATTAGACTAATAAGCATTTTATATTCTGTATGCAACATTTTTCACCTACAAACTCTAATATCATTATTATAATCATACATAACAAAATTTCCTTTTTACAAAATTGCTTTTATGAGTAAATTTAAATATTTTTTTTTATAAATTTCATTCACTAGCCAGCAACCAAAGGTGCTTATTTTTAGTGTTTAGTAAGCTGTATCTTCAAACATATATTTCATTTTATTGTCATTTTAAATTAAAAACAATCTATAGGCATGTATCTGGTTTATATAATTTAAGAATTTCTTCCTTTATTCTAATATGTAAAGAAGTAATATATGGGAGGAGCTGAGGATTGTTTCCTTACTACATATAGAACTTATTTCAAACTTGCAAAAGGGGCATTTGTCATTATTTGTTAAAATGTTTTTTCATAGAGGCTTTTGTTAATTATTTTGTTTATTATAATTCAGCCCCCCATTCCTGTTTAGACTTTTTGTTTTAACTTTTGATATGTATTCATACATATTTTGTTTTATTATTCATTTTGATTGAATATATTTCTATAAAATAAAATTTTTAAAAAATAGATGTATTTAAATTTTGCAGCTAGCTACTTAAAATTATATATATATATTTTTTTCAGTATGTTGCAATTGCTTATAATGGATTATTGAACAAGTGACATCTGTTTTTGATAATGTTTGCAAATTTCTGCCCGAATTATTCAATATCATCTAAATTATTAATCACTACATTAATTTATGAATTTCTAATTCATTAAAATTGAAGAAAATACTTAGTAAAATTTTAACTGAAATATGCTTTAAAATTTTGAAATAACTGAGAATTGTCTACAATTTTAATATAGTCAAAAACTGTTTTACTACAACTACAAACTTTTGTAAACTACAACAAAATCAAATATAATCTTATCTGCAATATAATCATTTACTTAAACTTACTTAATGTAATCAAAATCTGTTTTACAATATATATATATATATATATATATATATATATATATAAAT
>JAOUZG010006535.1:7108190-7124735 GCA_026289955.1 Argiope argentata
TGCAGCGACTCTCCTGGGCTCGTGAGCATATCGACTGGTCCCTAGACCAGTGGAAAACTGTGGCGTGGTCAGATGAGTCACGATTTCAGTTGTTACGAGCTGATGGTAGAGTCCGAGTGTGGCGCAGACCCCACGAAGCCACTGACCCAAACTGTCAGCAAGGCACTGTTCAAGCTGGTGGTGGCTGCATAATGGTGTGGGCTGTTTTTACACGGCATGGACTCGGTCCTCTGGTGCAACTGAACCGATCATTGTCTGGAAATGGTTATGTTCAGCTGCTTGCAGATCACTTGCAGCCATTCATGGACTTCACGTACCCGCACAACGATGGAATTTTTATGGATGACAATGCGCCATGTCACCGGGCCAGAACTGTTCGCGATTGGTTTGAAGAACATTCCGGACAATTCCAGCGCATGATCTGGCCACCTGGATCGCCCGATATGAATCCCATCGAGCATTTATGGAACATCATCGAAAGGTCCGTTCGTGCCCAAACTCCTGCAGCATCCACACTTTCACAATTATGGACGTCTATACAGACAGCATGGCACAATATTCCTGCAGAGGACTTCCAACGACTTGTGGACTCCATGACACGACGAGTTGTTGCACTTCGCCGGGCAAAAGGAGGACCGACACGATATTAGGAGTCATCCCATGACTTTTGTAGCTTCAGTGTATAATCATAAAACCTTGAGAGTTTTTACTTCGTAATTATTTACCAAGAGGAAATTTGTAGTGTGACTTTCTGAAGGTAAACTTGTTTACAGAGAAAGCATTAAAAAAAATATTTTAAGTATTCAAGTATTACTGATAACTATTTGAACTACCTAAATTGAATCTTTTCCCATCTGAAAACCCAACCATTAAACCTCTCTTCCTTTGTCAAGTTTAATTTTTTTTTTTAAATCTTTATTCTTCGTATTTTACCAGTGTTACTGACAACTATTTAGGCTATCTAAATTGAATTTCTTTTCATCTAAAAATATCACAGAAGTCCATTCTATGATCCATGGCATGTATTCCTTACTCCAAGATAGATGATCATCAAAATATGTGTAATACTATTTTGGAATATGCTTCTACTTTTTATAAAATGAATTTTTTGACCCTTTTCAAATACTTTCAAATTGCTTCCCTTGGCACATGAATAAATTCATTTTATAATGAGCATTGTTGCTATTGATTTTTAGTTTTGACAACAATGCTCATTTTAAGCTATTAATCATGAATGATTAAAAAAATGATCAACATAAAAAAAAGAATAGCTAAAAAGAAAATATGCTTAACAAGAACATTTGCATTTATCTTTTTTACTGCTTTTTACCAATTTTCTGGGTAAAATTATCCAAAAGAGATACTTAGGTTCTCAGAATTTTAGTTGAAATTGTATTAAATTAAAGATAATTGCTAAGTATTTTCAATAATATTTTTAAGTACCTAAAACAAAGTTATTTGATTTTTTTTAATAAAAGAAGAATTAATATTTATGTACAGTTCTATGTATTTTGTATATATGTAGTTTTTTTCTCTGAATGATTGTTTCAAATAATCTTAGAATTTAATTTATTCTATGTTTTGTTTCAATTTATTCTAATTTTAAATCATCAGATTATCTTATTGTCCCTGAAATACTTAAAAAATAATTTTGTATTTTAGAGACATCAAATGCAGTTAAATTTCATGACTACTGTCTTATATCATACACAAATGATTTTTTTTTATTTCCTTTATATCTTATTTCTTGTTATTATTATCTCAACGTATGGTAATACATATCTTCCCCAAAAATAAGTGCACAGTTTTGTAAGCATGAAATTTTTTTATATAAATTGATTGGTTTTTCTCCTTTATTATTAATACTTAATTTTTGTTTTAAGATGTATAAATAATTTTGATTAGATTAATAAAAATAAATAAAATAAAAATAGAAATGTACAGAACTGCTGATTGCTATGATTTTTTTTTTTCTATTTTAGATAGATTATCCAGCTGTGATGCGAAGAAAATTGGAATATATTCAAAATTCAGAATTTTCAAAATCATTAGATGTTCAAAGAAGTCAAATCTTTAAAAATAAAAATATAGGTGAGAGAGAAATTGAATAATTGGTAGATTACAGTGAGTGCAAATCTGAATTTTTTTTGTTTATATTTATCAGCCATTATTGCCTTTTCCATTTTGCTTAATGGATACCATAAAGTGGTTTTACTTTTATTCAAATAATTTATTTCGTGGGATCATAGAATTTGTAATATTTTAAGATTCTTCATTAGTTTTGGAATTAGTTTCAAATCTCACACCAAAAGTTTTTTAAAAAAGGTTTTATTTAATTAATTTTACGGATTAATTTATTGTTTGTAACAAATAACTGTGAACTGTAATTATTAATTAATATTAAAAAACATATAAAAATATTTTATTTTTTAAATGTATTCTCTGCAAATTGAACTATTAATATTTTGTTGTGGAAATAATGTTACCCTTATTAAATCATGTAAAAAAAATTCTAAATTCTAAAAAATACTTAAAGTTTCATTCTCTAAATAAAACTTTTGATTTTTCATCTAGTGGCAAAAAGTGAAGAGTATATTATGTTGGGTGTAGATCTTCAAAATTGTAATGAACTGAAACTTAGTTTTCAAGAATTAGAAATAAATTTTGATGCTCCTACTTTATTTCTTTCTGAATGTGCTGTTACATATATGGAACCTAAAAGGTTTGTTTAAATCATTTAATTTAATTAATTTACTTGTTTAAATTAATTAATTAGGGGGTTATTCAAATTACTTAATTTAATGGAACAGATTATTATAAAAAATCAATTGCTTTGAATATTTCTTTATTGAGTATTGATTTCTTTGAGTATTGAGTCAAATGAGCATTTCTTTACTTTACAATTATTTGCTTTTTAAACATTTACTGATTTTTTCTATATCTAATTTCTATCATGATTAGCTCTGTAAAAAATAAATAAATTTTCCAATCCCCCTTTTATATATTTATTTTTATCTTTCCAATTTTATTTAATTTTAACTTATCATTATGTAAAAGAATCTTACAAAGTAAGAGTATTTTTTAAATGACAGAAATTATTGATCTTTAATTGATATATGTATTTAAAAAAAAGAAAAGGATTTAAAAATTTTGAATTATTAATTACGAAATAATCTTTCCTGTTAAATGTTAATACTGGTTAAATCATTTCTTTTCTTTATTCTAAATTTGGTCTTTTATTTCCAGCTCAAATGCTCTCATTGAATGGGTTCAAGTGAATTTTCTTAATTCTGCATTTGTAGCCTATGAGCAGGTAATTAAAAAGTCTTTTTAGGTCTATTTTGTTGTTCATTATTCTTCATGAAATTATTTTGATTAGTCTTTATGTTATAGATGCAACAGTTTTATACAAGATTTTCTAATATATATTAATTTAGTGTTTGTTTAGTGAAAAAAATTAATTATTTGCAACTTAATGTATCTAAAGAGCAATTGTCTTCTTTATATTTTGTGTAACTTATTTATACACTGATATTTAAGCAATGGTATTTATTGAAATCTACATAAAAATCTTTTACTATCAGTTTTATGAAAAGTCATTTTTCCTATTTGAATTTAAATATTTACTTTTTATAGGTTGATGATGATTTTGGATTTAGTATTGTTATGTAAGTAGTTTTTATTTCTGTTAAAGGCTGCTATACTACTTAAATATGAATACTTGGGCCTTGAAATTGATCAGATATTCTAAAAACAATGTAACTTCACTAAACTAACAACAAATGTTTAAAGTATATTGCAATGTTTTTACCTTCAGATGTAATTATTGACTCCTAACTTATAAGAAATGATAAATATTTTCGTATAAACTTTGAATTTGAAGGTAGTTATAATAAGATAGTTATTCTTTGAATTTTAACTATCTTTGTTTTCAAAAACTAGTAAGTTATGAGAAAGAGATATGTCAATTTTCTTCAACATTTTCATTCAAATTTAAGCTTGTTAAACCATCTGTGGACATATCAGAATTTTTGCTTCCATATAGCATACCCTTTGTAAATTCAAATCTAATCTTAATTCCTCTAATCAATGTGCTTATAAGATAATATGCAGAAATTTTCAGAAAGGTATGTCATGAGAACCATTATAATAGGTAGACTTGGGGAAAAAAATCTTAATTATGATTTCTTAATAAAGTTTGCTATTGTTTAAATATAGATAATATTTATTGAAATTTTATTCTTTAATATTTTTTTTCTTCTGTATCAATTTCAATTTGTTTGCTTGGCACTTATGTCAAATGATATTTCACATAATTATAATGAAGTATTAAAGAATTTCTTATAAATATATTTTTAAAAGTTGAAGGAGAATGCTTTTAATATATCTATTTATAAATATTCAACAGAGGCACAAACAGTCTTAAAGCTGAAGATAAAGAGTTCTTCGATTTAATTATATTCTTTTCCATATTTTTATGAACAAAAAGAAAATCTTATGTTACATTTCATAATGATGTTTAAACCATTTACAAATATGAGCTTTGATTCAAATTTTCAAATGTGATTAAAATAATATTTGTTAAAAATTGTATTTTTGATTTTTAGGATTCTTCAACTATGATTAAATAAATTTATAACATATTTTTTTTAAAAAAAAATTACTCATATTATTGAAATAATTTGTATACTTTCTAAACAGAATTTATTGTAATAGATCCTTGAATAATTTAGTTGGTCTGTTGAAAGCAGAAATGTATGAAATAATCTAGCTTTCCTTTTTCTTTTTAACTTATAATCGTCATATATGTTTAAAATTATGATTTTGTTAGCTGAACCGTCCAAGCTTAGTTCAAGGAATTTATAGGGGTGACTGTAATTATATTAAAATGTAAAGAATATATATATATATATATATATATATATATATATATATATATATATATATATAAGGTTTCTTGATATTTAAAAAAAACATCTGCATTTTTTATTGTCCTTTGGAAATTCAATTGCTGAAAAGGAGATAGATTGAATTTTGTACACTAATGAAATTTTAAAATCTTCTCCCAAAATATTTTTAAAATATTTCTTTGAGATTATCATGATTAATTTTTTTCCATTTAAATATATCATTGTTCTTATTTACAACTTGATAGGCTTGAGACTATGAATTGCCTTTGATGGAGATAATTTTAGATTTATATTTTATTACACTTAGTTTCACTTTTTATTGAATCAATACTTTTTACTCTTTTTAAATTCTTTTATAGTTAAAGGATAATTTTAAATTTTGATTAAGTTAGCTTCATATCTTTTATAGCTGGAATTCCAAATTATAAAATAATTTTGAGTTTTGTGGATATTATCTTTCACTAAAGAATCCATTTAAGTTTTCACAGGAGATGGAATTTTTTAAAATCAATTTTCTGTGCTAATAATGTTTAAGCTGTTTTTGTTATATGTCTGTTGATTTACTATTCAGAAATATTCTTTTTTCCAGATTTTATCTTTCACAATATATATGCATTAAAATTTCTCGAATATGTGTATTACAGTTAAAGCATTTCTCAAAAATGCTGATATTAAAAAAGTACATGGGACATGTTCATTTTCTTTTACTGTACTATTATTTTTTGCTTAGTTAACTTGTTTTTATCTCTTTCAGGAAAAACCATTTTAAATCTCTTGGTTGTCCATTAAAATCCATTAATCCCAAAATGGAAGCATCTGTTATATGCTCTAGATTTAAAGATCGGGTATGTATTTGTTCAGTTAAGTTGTAAATGTTGTAGAATATTTTGTTAAAATAAATCTAAATGTAGAAGAAACTTATTTTTATTGTAATTTTAAAACATATTTTATACTATTATCAAAAATATTCAAAAATTTGACTTGTTTGATTGATATTCAAACATTTTATAGCTTTATATCATATGACATCAATGAATAAAATCAGTTCACTAAATTATATATATATATATATATATATATATATATAAATTTAGAACAATTTTTTTGGTTGTTTAAGTATGAATAGATATTTTATTGTAATAATATTTAATTATAAAAAGTCGGTTTTGCTATTTCAAATTATCTTAAATATTGACTTTTAAAACTGATAGGGATGGCCGTTATGCTCCACTGTTTCAATGTTTGATTTCTATATGAATTTTTCTGAAGAGGAGAAGCTAAGAATTCAGTCTTTAGAATTATTTGATGAATTTGAAATGTGGCATGAAAAGTGCCGACATTATGTGTTAACCTGGGCTTGCCAAGGTGTTATTTCTATTCCTGAATTTTTGAGTAATACAAGTAAGTAGTATCCTTTTTATCAACAAATAATTAACTGCAGTTGAAGAAATGTAAAACAAGCTTATGTTTATCATCCAGTTATTAACTATTGTATACGAGTCTCTCATGAATCATTTGAGAGATAATGACATTTTGTGATAATTCATAGGGGGGAAATGAACCATGATTCATATTTCTGTTGTAAAGAAACTTTTTTTTATCTCCTTTTAATAGGAAAGATTTTAGTTGTAAGATGCACTAGAAATGGTGCATTATGAAATATCATAATTCAGATGTGTGGGTGTTTTAATATGCTGTTGTAAGATAAGCTAAATTTATGAATGATTAAAATACATTTATCTTGCTGTATCTAATTCATTGTTTGACAAATAATGTTAGCAGTCAATCTTGCATTAAAATATATTTTAGAATTGAAAAATGGTGTTTATATTTGCACTCATTAAAAATACTAATGTAATTAAACTATTTGGATAATAAACTGTATTTAAAATTAAAAGGTCCATATTAAGTAATCTATTTTATGTTTCAAAACAAGGTACAGTTATGACGAAGTAAAACAAAACCATTCCTCATTTGATTATCACATTAATTTAATACCAAATTAATGGGTCTTGAATTTTGAAATTTTGTAAGCTTGAGAAGATTTAAAAAATCAGGCATTGTGTTGTAAATATCATATTTACATTTAGGATATATGTAGCTTTATGCATATTTTTTCCCTTTAAAAATGCCATTATATACTATTTAGTGGAAAATAATGTTAATTTTTTTTGTATAATAAATTGTAGCTAAAAAATTAGATGCCCGTATCACACCAAAATATTTTAGTGAAAATAGTTTACTATATCATTTTTTAGGTATTTTATTACTAATGCTCTTGAATGTGTGCTTATCTTTAAACAGGTTCATCATTTGTATTTGATGATATAAACTTTTGCACCATCAATTGTAATTATGAATTGTCTCCTCAGTTATTACACAGGTAATTTCTTACTTTTTTTTTTAATATTTTGCTTGCTTTCTTATATTTGATGGTGCAAATACTATGAGATTATTTTCTGTCAATGGGTTATCATTATTTCAAAATATTTGTTTGAAATGGTCAGTCATTTTCAATGTATTATCTTTGTATAATAATTGAATAGCTTTGCTGAAAGGAATTGCAAAATTTTATTTAATGTATGAGTATTTGTAAATTTATATTATCCAAATTCTTTTTTTTTTTATTTAAAGTTTTATAATGCCTTTTCTTTAGATATTAGCTAATGTGTTTATTTTTCTGGAATCCATTTTATTAAAATTTAGCAGAACTGCTATAGTTTTTATCATTAAATTATTTCTAAGACTGTTTTGATAATTGAATCACTATTGAGATTTAAATATATTAAATTAGTATTAAGTTGTAGTTTTTTTTTTTTAAAAGGATAGAATTCGATGATAGGTTATTGATTCTTCTTCCCTCAACCTAAAAAATTTGAAAAGCACTGCAAATATTTAATATTAAACAATTGTTTTAAATATTTCAGAATCGGAATCTCATGCTTCCTATGCAAAGCATGATACATATTCAAAGTAAACATAAAGATTATATTTTGATATTCATACAGATAATGTTGATTTTGATTTTCAATACAAAAAGCAAATAAAAACATTCATTTCAATACATTCATTATAAATTTTTTCTGTTTATGGAAGTACTTACAATCGACAAAATTTATAAAAATAGTAGTTCACATTTTGTAGAATTATAATTGATATCTTGGTAAATACTGGATTGATAAACTTTTGTGTATGTGTGAACTTGGAAGAATTCAGATAACAATTTATGTTGCTAAGTATTTCGCCATAATAATGCTTGAATTAAACTTGAATTTAAATATAATTGAATTCCTTGAAGACTATTTGAATTATTTAAGGCAATTCAAAATGAAATGCTGAATTTTAGTGTTTACAGATGATTTTATCACAATTAAAAAAAATCCTTTACAACAACTTTAGGCTAAAATAAAACATGTACCTGCAAATAATATATCATCAATCCTCAGCTAAATGTTGAAATTTTGTTTTCTTATTCTGTCATCAAGATTGTGCACCAAAAACTTATATTGAAAAGATTTTCAGAGCATTTAAAACTTTCATGCATTTTTATAAAATATATAACATTTTTCAGTCATAAACAGCAGCATAAATAGAAAAGATTTTATTTATTTATCTATTCTGCAATTCCATCCCCAGATTCCCAGTAGTGAAGTCTGTGATAAAGTACATAGAGAACCTCCTGGTGGACACCATATTTCCAAAATAATATCAATACTGACATAATTAGGTGTTTATTATTGTCTGCATATTGTAATATAGATCTGTTTTTATAAACTTTGTATAGATTTGGTCACCAGGTTGCTTTACTGTCATCTCGTTTCCTAATAGTGTCAGGTGGTTTTGGACAGTTAAAGAAAAGACATGAGAGGTTAGAGGGTTTAACCTGTTATGACACTGTTTCCAAAAGAAGTTTTCTTGTGCAGTCTTCAAGTACTCAAGATTCACTTGGTATTGCTCTAAAATTTGATGTCATATATTTTTAATGAAAGAGTTAGTTAATTAAAGTTGCATTGTAAAATGTTAGTTGAAAATTTTTTAATGTATTCTTCCTAATTTCAATATAAAATTAATACTAGGTATATTATATTTCTACTTCAAAGTTATTACTTATAACCTCATATTATATATGTTTTAAATTCAAGAAAGGAGTTGTATAGATATAGCATTAAATTCTTCTCTTCAATTTAATATAATGAAATTTCATTTTTAAAAAATGTCATTACAATTAAATTATATTATTATTATTATTATTGTAATTGATTGTTGTTTTGCATATTGCTTATTAATGCATTAAACATCATATAAAAGAAAAGAAAGAAAGCTCTAATGATGTGTGTATGCAATTTTTTTTCTTTTCATTGTTAATTTTTCTCATAATTGTTGATTAATTATGAAATACTAATTAAAACATAGTTTGATACATCAGTTTCAAGTATTGTGTGTCCCTGCAATAAAATAAGATATTTCATTACATAAAAACTTTACCTACAAACAAACAAACACACACACACACACACACACACACACATTCGAATTTTTTGAAAATGAAAAAGCACTTTTTAAATTTTGGAAATAAGAATTATTTTATGTTTCATCAGTGCAAAATAAAATAAAATACAATACTTTAAAATAGTAATGTTTTCTGATTGATCCGTAATTTTTTTATATATATTTACAGAACATCTGCATTTTTATTTTTAGGGAAAAGAATGTTTCATTCCATGTCTAAATTAAACGATGGAACGTTGGTTATTATTGGAGGGCGTTCTTCACCTGCTAGCATTTTTAACTCTGTTATTTCCATCCATTTTGATAATCTAGAACCAGAATGTGCATCATACTCTGCAAAAACAGTTGCTCTTATGCCATTACCAACATGGAGACATTCTGAATCTGTTATTGATATTAATGGTTGGTTTATTTTGCTAATATTTATATTAATTTATGGATATTTTTATATTTCATTGATTTCTTTATGTCATGATAAAAATGCCACTATTTTTTCTTCTTTTCTTTATATGAGAGATTACATTTTTTACTATCAACCATGAAAATTATTTACAATGTAACTGTCAAATGTAATGTGTGTATAGAACTATATTTACATTGCCATTCTTATAGCAATAAAAAAATTAACAAGGAGATATCAAATATTTGTTTTATATTTAGCATCTGTAAAAAAAATTATAATTTTTATATATTTTATTTTCCTACTTATTAGAACCATTGTAAATGCTTTTTCTTCTAATATTTTTAGCTATAAATGTACTTCACATTTATTTCTTAACCTATTAAAAAATACTGAAGTTATTTATGAATTTTTTTCCTTATAAATAGACTCAGTTCGCTTTCTGTGATAGAATATGCTAGAAGTGATATCTTTATTTTGATAAATTTTTAAATTAACAAAAGTAACTTTTGAAAATTTTCTGATTAATCTATGTGACGACTTGAATCATTCTGTCATATTCTTTTGTCTGTTGATGACAAAAATCTATAAACCCATGCATTTTCCTCATTCATGCAAATTATAATAATATTCCTTGGTTTGTGATTTTTCCATGGCATAATAACTGTGGGGAGGGGCAAACAGAGATTGATTGACTTTTAAGCTAAACAATAGAGCCACAACATTAATGTAAGTATACCATTTTTTTAGAACAAATAAAATAAGAGGGCTGAAGATATCTGTAATAATTTCCTAAATGTAATCAAATTTGTTGCATTTGATAAGTGTTTTCTATCATCAGTATTATTTTATATGAAAGAGTAAGATAAGTTTTTTCAATAATCAACATTATTTTATACAAAAGAGTAGGTTATGCTTAACATTTAAATCAGTGAGCTATTTCATGTAATTTAAGAAATTTGATGCAAATATAATTTGCACAGAATTTTATTAAGTTGATTCAAAATATTTGTAAGTATCTAATTTTGTTATTGTGTTTGTAATCATTCTATTTCATTTCACATAATTCATATTTCGAATATGGACACTATCATTAGCTTATGTTAGTTAGTTCTGATACTAAATTCCAAATTTTGTTTACATTTTTTTTCTTTTTATTTTACAGGAATAGAACACATTTTCATTTTTGGTGGACGTACAACTTCTGATGCTGTTACAAATGAATCTTTCATATTGAATACCAAGACTTGGACTTTTTCAGAAGTTAGTATCACCTTTTGCATTATTGCGCTATTTTTTAAAAAATTATTTTATTTTAAATATATATAATCATTAATGTTTACTTATTTTAAATACAAGTTTGTTCATTTTATAAATTTGATTTTTTTATCTTTGTAATAGCAGCTTTATTTTATCATTTAACTCAGCTTATTTATCATTTTTATCAGCTTTATTTTATCATTTACAACTATAATTTAAATATTTTACTTCAAGAAATTATCTTATCTTTTAGTCACCACATTTAGGGATCATTCCATCTCCTAGACATTCACATAGTGCTGCTTGCTTAGATAAAAGGAAAGTTTATGTAACAGGTGGCTTATCAAAAGATGAAAGAATCCTTAATTCTGTGTATGTGTTTGATGTGGCAACTTACTCATGGTCTAAACTAAATATCCCTGGTTTATTACCAAGGTAATATAATCTTTTATTCTAAAAATATCTGCTAATAAATGTTTGCTTACATTTTAATCATTAATTTTTAATAATTACCTTTATATTTTTTATTCAATAATAAATAAATGAAATTATTTATTCATTAACTAACTAATTTATTTTTTATTTATTATTTTTTTGTTATGTTTCAGGTTTTTCATTTTTTTTAATAAGCTATCAATATTTACTTAAAAAATAATTAAATAATAGAATTTCATGTGATGATTTAATATAGGAAAATATTTTAAAACTTTTTGCTACTAATTTATTGATTTTATTCCATTTATAATTTGATTTGATATTAAATTCATAAACTGAAAATTGATTTCAAAAAATATTAGAGGAAGATTTAGAAAATAAATTTATAGTAAAAGATTTAGTTGTTGAACATTCATATAAAACATTAGATTTAAAATTTCTTGAAATAATGAAAGTAAGTCAATGATCTTAACAATTAAAATAGCTAAAAGTCTTCTGAGATAAAAATTGATAAAATAGTTACATATAATAAAAGCATTGAAATGACAAAGGTAATATTAAAAAATTATTTTTTTTAAAAGAAAATTTTATTTCATTTAATTTTTAGTTATATGTTTTTAAAAGGATTATATATGCTAAGATGTAAAAATATCATTTTCAATTATATTTAATCATTTCTAAAAACTCGAAACTGATCATAATACAATATATGGATACTATACAAGGGGAGAAATATAGATTAAAAACTTTTATAGAAGCCATTATATAGGCTTAATTCTTACACATATAATTTTTTTAATTCTTTAATTGTTTTGGAATAATTGATAAAGATTTAAATAATACAATTGTTATTGTTGTTTATTTTCCTTCTTCCCTTATATCTGGAAAAAATGCTATAATTTCCAGTACATGAAAAGTTATTTTAATTCTATAAAATTAACATTTTATATATTAGCATTGGTTTAAGTCAGTATTTTTTAAGTATAGAGGTGTTAAGTATATTTTAAAATATAAAAAAAAACATAAAAATTATTCTCTAATGGTAATAATAATAAAACTTTTGGTAATTTTATAAGTGATGTCTAATCTATTTATTGATAGATATTTTTTTCAAATAATTCATTGCACTGTTCAAATTTGGCCTGCATTTTGAATTGTAAGTGCTGGTTTTTTTTTTTTTTTTTTTTTTTTTTTGTAACAGACTATTTAAGCAATCTAAAATCAGTATTTTTATTTATTTTCCTTATATTTTACAGGTATTCTCATTCTTCAGTTTGTCATAATAATTCTATTTTCTTAGTGGGAGGAATAAGTAGTTTCTCTTATGGTCCTCATAGTGTGGGAATGATTGACTTAAGCATCAACACTGGCTATGAATTTCAAATTAAGGTGATATTATAATGAAAAATCTCATATTTTATTCTATTTTGATTTTCCAACTGTTTCTAAAATGCATACATTTTAAAATAAGATTAAGAATTTAAAAAATTCATTAAAAATAAATAATTTTGTCTTGTACACTACCAAATTTTTTCACAATGAAATTAATTTCTTTTTTGATGTGCTATAACAATATAATTTTTAAAAAATGTATATCTTGATAAATTAAAACACAAATGACATGACTGCATAATGTAAATAACATACATTTAAATGAATCTATTTAAAGTATATTTATTAATTAATACTAAACAATTAACATATAATTTTATTATCATTCTTATGTTTTATTTATTTTTTAGATTGAGACTCCAGAATATCCTCTAATACTGAGCAATCATTGTTGTTATGTTTACGAGAATAAACTCATAGTAACTGGAGGAGGAGGAAACTGTTTTTCATTTGGTACACATTTTAATGAAGTGGACATTTTTATTGAATTTTCACAACTAGTATGCGATGGCACTGATTTATGAGACTAATAATATATTCATATTTCTCTTACATCTATTTTTTACATTAATCATTATATTATTTATTGAAATTTTTATTTATTTGGTATTATTTTTATAATGCTTTTGAAAAAATAAACTTTTAATTCCATTGTTGTTGTGCTTTCCGTTAACAAGATATTCATAAACACAGGACACTTATACAAGTCTCAGGTCAGTTAAAGTTGATCACAGTTCAAATCATGTATTGGCACTGTTCTCATTAGTCACAATTACACTTGAGTAAGTATATATGTACTGGTATAGGTTAGATTGAAATATTAAATACATAAAGTAATAGGCATTTAGAAATTGCTTAATTTTTAAATTTAAAATTGGTAGACTTGTTCAGTTGTGAGTTTTTTTTCCATGCTGTGTGCTTTAGGAAATTTTTCTTTCATTAAAATGGTCAATTTAATTTCACATTTTTTGCATGTTATTGATTTATTTTAGGTTAATATTTTTTTAACCTTATGGATGAGTAGTTGTTTCTATTTATCCTATGGCTTAATCCTGCATAGTCAGTTTATCTTTTAAGACAAATTACTTCCTGAAGTATCAACTGCAGTGTATAACACTAGTACAGGAGATGAATTAAAAGAAAAGCAATACTAGAATTACTGTAGTTAGTAAAGGTTAATCTTGTTTCTTTAAAATCAAGCCGAATAACGTTTCCCATTATTAATTTTTAACTTTTTAAGTTACTATTTTACTCAAATGAAATCATTTGGTGATCTTGTGGAAATATTTAAAGGTCAATTTCATTTTGGAACATCAAAGTCATTGTCTTAAGTTCAGTATAGTAACAATAAGTAAATGCCTAAATAAATAAATTAACTGAATCCAAATCACTTAGTTTATATAGGCTTTTGAAATTTGAATTATTAATCGTAAATTTGCAACGATTTTTTTACAGTTTTTTTGCTATTTGTGTACATTTTAAAATGTTTAAAGGCTTGGCCCTTTCACATATTTTTGATTGCCAGCCAACATTCCATGTTTTTTTGAATAAATAATTTCAAAATTATTTTTGCTGTCTTTACATATGTAGTTCTTTTTCCAATTCCTATTATTATAAACTGTATGAAATATTCCCATTTCAATTGATCCGGTACATATTTCACATTAATAACTTTGAATTGACATATAAGACAGCATCGAATAAAATTATTTATCTTTTGAAAGGTTCTTAAGGCATTCTTTTGCAAGATTCTTATTTAAAAAAATAATCCCACAATATATACTTTGATATATTTATATAAGGAAAAAAAACATTATTGGAAGTTATTTTCCATAGACAGTTCAAAATGTCGTATGATACTGTTTTAGGAGCCAATTAGCCTAGAGCCATAAACAGTAACTTGTAACTTTGGAAAATCGTAATTTCATTTTGAAAAAAAAAATGAATGTATTAAAAAAATATAAAAATTACAGATAGTGGAATGCAATGATTAAGATATATAGATTTTGAATTATAGGTTTATAGATGTCGAAAAGCAGGTGACTTAATATATGGGTAGCACATATTTCCTGCGATCAGGCGCTCCGGTTCTGGCATGGTAGTTCTTCTCCCTGTGTTCTATCTGTAAGATTTATGAAAGAGCCCCCCTCCCCTGTCAAGCGAGTGCGTGAGTGTCATCTTCAAATGAACTAGAAGTCAGATTTCTACTCCAGGTGCTGAGGGGCCTACACCCACAGAAGCTATTGCACAAACTCGGCGTCAATCGTTAACTTCGTCAGCAGGCTTGCTTATGGCAAGTGTGTAAGTAATAACAACAGGTTTAGAAAAAAAAACACTTTACGTTATATTCTTTTAGCTACTCATCTCTCTTAATCAGAAATAAAGTCATATTTTCGGCTATCGAAATATTTTCTGGCGAGGAATTTTTCTTTCTTTCTTTCTTTCTTTTCTTTTCACAACACTGTTGATTTTTATTCCCCTCATTCTAATAAATACTCCCATAACTATTAAAGCTGTATTCTTGCGAACTGTTTATCATCTATCAGAAATTCCAGTTTTGTTGCCAGTGGCAGATTTACATATTTTGCAATCCTAACCAATGCAGTTTATGCAAAGGATAATGGCAATTCGAGTTCACAAGCGCTGAAATAATTTGGACCCCCTACTTAATAAACTTTTTTATGACAAGAAAGTAAGAAAAGATTAAAATGAAATCTGCTATGCATATTTCAATGTATCATGTCGGGACATGAATTCTTGAACGGCCAAGCACCACTTGCTCGAGCAAGTTAAATTATATTTTTATTCATTTTAGTTGCTTAATTGAACAAGTCATTTTAGTATTACAAACGATCCATTTTTTTTTTTTTTTGTCTCGCCTTCATTGTTAAAAAAATATCGCATTTCCTATTTATTTCATTTTATCTAATCAAGTGCTCAAAATGACATTTTTTAAGGTTTTATTTGGGGTAGTCATTAATTTTTTTTTTAATCATGGCTTTTGTAAATAGGATGGTATCACGTTATTAGAAGCTGATTTTTTCAGATGCTCGCACAGACAATAAAATTCCTATTTTTCGCCAACAGGTTTTTGTTGACGCTATAAAACCTCATTCCTAAAACAATATCATGTTCTGACATGATAATAAGCTAAACTTGTTTCAGTTCTTAACTTTTTCTTCATATTTGTTTCTAATATCGCCATATAATTTGAAGGCAATTTATTTTTTCTGGCTCTACACTATGAATACATATGCATTTATGAATATAATTTTTCATACATTGAATATATATATTGTTACAAGCGGACGAACGCTAACGCTCGCCAGAGGAGAAAACTTTGGCGGCGCGTCACAAGGCGCTCCGCGCCAGCCGAGTTGACTTGGCGAAAGGAATACTCTAGTAGCCGCTAGATTGTGCGCGTTGTTTTGAGAATTTTCACGAGATTCAGGTGCACGCGCTTTTCGGCTGTATAAGGACGAATAGCCGGAGTAGTTAGTTGAGAGTTTGCTCTGAAATAAAAAGCGTCTCGCTGGACTAAAGGATTTGTGAGCTGTGTTTGCGTTTGCTGTTAACGCTGTGTTATTGAGCTCGCTGCGATTTACTGTATCTGTGCTATACGATAGCTGTTTTGCAGTC
>JAOUZG010006535.1:7134172-7151412 GCA_026289955.1 Argiope argentata
GTGTGTGTGTGTGTGTGTGTGTGTGTGTGTGTGTGTGTGTGTGTGTGATTCAGACAGAAAGAAATTCAACTACAAAATTATAACTAATAATTATGCTATTATATAACAATTATCTGTATTTATTTTTCAGAGTAACATCCAAATCTTTATATGAGGTGAATAATTATGTATGAAATTACTTTCTGAGTGCAAAGGTTTGCTTGGCGGAATGAAGAAACCTCAAAACAATGTGCAATGTCGATATAAGTTGAAATGTAATTATTTCCTTTAGCACTGTTTGAATACTTTTTAAAGAGGAACGAAATATCAGATTGACACATTTTTGTAAGAAATATAAGATGGAAAAGAGAATTTACAAACAGTATTTCAAAATTTGTTGTTGAAATGTTTTAAAAACTTATTCGAGGTAATCTTCAAAACTACTTGCTCTTTCTGAGAGATAGTTTCGTCTTCCCCTGAAGCGCAATTCTATATAATTGGTTCTTTTAAAAATTCGTCAGCTGGGAAAGTTTTGGATCGGACAGGTCTTTTGAATTTGAACAAAACATAGAAACAGGAATTGAAAGAGCATGCCAGTAAAAGTTGACACAAGAGCGGTCTTTTTATTTGGTAAGAGAAAATTCACAATCGATTATTGGAAATACCATTCGAAAAAGGAATTGTGTTAAAGATCAACGATCTATAAAATATTTTTTTTAATATTTTCAGTTTATAAATTTGAAATTTTGCAGACATTAAGAAGAATACCCTAAAAGATATAATATGAAATTTCATTGCGTGTTGATTCAAACGTTGAAACATAAACATTCAATATGTTTATTTATTTCTTCGCAATGAGAATAAATTTAATAATAAGTAATAATTTACTGTTTGATGTACTCTAAAATAACTCGAAACTAATTTTGTATTATTCGCTCTAACCATTTTATAAAAAAATGGGATTGTTATTGAGAAGGGAATCTCAAAATGAATTCTTATTACAAATTTTTTCCATTTTTTTGAAGTGAAAAGAAACATATACACCTTAAAATCTAAATGGTTTCTAATAAATAATTATTCAAAATTTTATATAATTATTCAAAATTATTATAATTATAACAATTATAAATAATTATACAAAATTTAAGGAGCTTAAAATAATTGAAGCATAAAAGATTAGAAGAAAATGCAAATGTTAAAAATTTGGTTATTTAAAACTCTTCCTGCATTTTTTTTGTTTGCCATTTTGTTGCTTGCCCTTTTCCCACCAGATGGCACTTGAAATTTTGATAGTTGGACAACTGGAGAAAGAACTCAGTCATTACTTACTTAACTAATTATGTCCCCCAAAAAATGTATTTAGATAATAGGCTTATAAGAGTATATCTAAGTACTCAGATGATACTATGATAAGAATCAAAAATATATCCTCAATATTTCATTTGAAATAAAATTGGTAAAATATATTGAAGAACTGAATATCCACGACTTTGAAAAATTATCACATTTAAAGTGGTTAGTAGCAATAAATAGAATTTCATATGATTCAAAGAAATTTTCAAAGCCTATTTTGGAACTGTATACGCTCTTATTAAATATTTAAACCAGGAAATATATTCCAAACAACATATTTAAAATATTGAAACAAACTGTGACTTTACTGAAAAGTTATTGAAAATTATACACTTTTTGAGCAAATATAATTCACACCTCCCCTCTCATGCTGAAAATGCTATGCTAATCAATGCCACTAGAAAATTTTAAAGGCAGTTGGTATAAAAAAAATTGTAGTATATTGAAAATTTTAAAATTCTTATGCATGTAAAAACTATTTAGATTTTAAGATGAATAGATTTCCTTTGAAATCAAACATAAGGAAAATTTTAATATATGTTTCCATCTTGTGGTTCCTTCCGCAAATATAGAATTTTATATCGGTTTAAAAAAATTGCTTTAGTAGAAATTTAAAATAAATGTATACTTTGAATTTTTCTACGCCCTTGTTGTTAAACATTAAAATTAATAAATATTTCATGGTGCCTATGTTATAATATTGCAAACTTTTATAATATTGAAATGAATTTTTATCTTCTTGAAAAGTTATTGAGAATTACAGATTTTGAGAGAAAATATAACTCAATTTTAATCCATACTAAAATACGAAGTTGACTGGAGCAGTTGAAGAGTTTTTATGAGAACTTTTTGACCGCCACAAGAAAAATTGCCATGGCAAGTAAACAGTAATAAAAATAAAAACAAACGGAAATTTTATATCATTCTAAAAATTGCGACAGTAAAAGAATATTAAGTCATTTTTATCTTTTTGCAAGAGATTTTGTGGAATTCAATTTAATGTAAAATTTTCTCTACGAAGAAAGTTGATTCATATATTGATATTTTAAATTTTTTCCTTCCATGAAATATCATTATCTTCAAACTGTAATTTTTTAAAAATTTATTTAAGAGTACTTGCAACATATTTGTTCTCTAAGTCTAAAATTTCAGAGCATACCGTAGATCAAAAGCATCGTTTATAAAGATAAAGTTTATATGAATTGAGTCCAGAAACGACTGTAATTTCAACTTCGAAGTATTATCGGGTTAAAAAAAAAGGAAAAGGAAAAGGACTGACACATAATTTTCGCCTACTGATTTTTGTCTACTTCATTCCCAAAATAACATCATGTTCTGACATGATGAAAAACGGCGGAGGAAGAATATTAAATATTACACAAAAAATTAAAAAATAAAGAAGTTTTAATAGTGTTTTCGTAATTATAGCTCAATCTTTAAATGACATTATTAGGGAACTTGTGAATAAGAAAGCATTGATAGCTCAATTTTAGTTTAACATTTCATTTAGTGGATTAATGCCAATACGTATTAAATACTTATTGATCTAATTGCACATTTTTATTTCTCGTTTCCTATAAATATCTTGCTAATTCGTGATGGAGAAAAATAGAGTTTTTCTAGATTTTGTATTTTCTAGAGTATGAAGCGAAATGCTTTTCAAGAAAAGTATCTGAAATCGTCATTTAATTTATATTTGGGGTACTTTTCCGTTAGCCGAGTGCAAGCCAAAATTCGCCAAATAATGTAGAATTTCACCAAATTTCTTTGACATTTTTTCGCTTGAGCCCGGCAAACGGAAAAGTACCATATTATCATGTCAGAACATGATATTGTTTTGGGAATGAGGTATTGTAGCGTCAACAAAACTCCGTAGGCGAAATATTAAAAAATCTGTAGGCTATCTATAAAATTGAAATTTTATTATCTACACGAGCATCTAAAAAAATCAGCTTTTAATAACGCGTTGCTATCGCATTTACAAAAACTCTGATTAAAGAAAATAAATTAATGACCCCAGCGAAAAAAACCTTTAAAAAATGTCATTTTGAGCACTTGATTATATAAAATGAAATAAATAGGAAATGCGGCATTTTTTTAAACAATAGATGCGAGACAATGTTATTTTTTTTTTGGATCGTTTGCAATACTAAAGTGACTCATTCAATGAAACAATTAAAATGAGTAAAAATATGATTTAACTTGCAAGAGTATAGGTTGCTTATATATTCAAGAAATTATGTATTGCCATGATACATTGAAATATACATAGCAGATTTCATTTTAATCTTTTTTATTTAGAATTTAATTGCTGAATTAAACTGGTAGCTAATGCATGGATTCCGTGTATCAGTTTTCTTTTACAAAGGAATTTTTTTTTTATTTTTATCTTAAACTTTATCTTTTATCCTTAAATTTTTATCTTAAAAGCATTAATTTAGAAACGAAGGGTGATATAAGCTGAGGGGGTAGTTAAAATAGAATGACAATACATGGTTTTGTCTCAAACCGAATCTTACTACTCGGCATTTTGGACTGTCTAAATGTAAATTAACTGGCCATCAGCTTGCTGTGCTCCTTGGTCCTATTACCCAGGTGGGGTTTTATTAGGGGCAGCTATTCTTTTCCCATTTGGCTTCGACAGTATATGAATCTTTAGATACAGCTTAAATAATTCTGCTAAAAAATGTTTTTAACTTACTCATATTTCACTAAATGTAAAATTTTTGTTAAATAATATTTCTTTTTTTACTTACCACCATACGTAGAATAAAGAAAGTATAGCAATCGTCAAAAATTTTGAATTTGAGATTTTAACAAATTTTCACGTTTTAAATATTCCTACATTCGAAAAACACATTTTTTGGAAAATGTCCTTTAGTTTACCTGTGAAAAATAAAACTGAAAAACCTCCTGAGTCAGATGGTTGAAATTTGTAAATTTTCTTTGCACCAAATTTGAAATTTCTATCAAATTTTGAGTAAAAAAAGATTAAAATGAAATCTGCTATGCAATTTTCAATGTATCATGTCTAATATATAAAAATGAATTTTTGCACGGCCATACCGTTTAACCGATTACGATACAACTTGCTCCACTTATTGCTTGTACCGCGCAAAAACTATAGGTATGGTACAGTTATAATATATAAAAGATTAAAATGAAATCTGCTACGCATATTTCAATGCATCATGCCAGAACATCATTTCTTGAACTGTCAAACACCACGTTCTCGTGCAATTTAAATTATATTTTTATTCATTTTAATTGTTTCATTGAAAGAGTCCCTTTAGTATTGCAAACGATCCAAAAAAACTTTGTCTCGCATTGATTGTTTGAAAAAATATCGCATTTCCTATTTATTTCATTTCACGTAATCAGGTGCTCAAAATGCCATTTTTCTAGGTTTTATGTGCTGTAGTCATTAACTTATTTAATGACTATAGCACATAAAACCTTTTGCTTTGTAAATGTGATGCAGAGCTTTTGTAAATATAATGGCAACGCGTTATTAAAAGCAGATTTCTTGAAATGCTCGTACAGATAAAAAAAATTCAATTTTTCGCCAATGGATTGTTTTATTTTTCGCTTATGAATTTTTGTTGACTTCATTCTCCAAATAACATCATGCTCTGACATGATAAAAATCTGTTCATACATAGTCCGGCTGCTGGAGTAGAATTTAAAACGATGACTACACAACGAGAAGAGCTAGATATATAAAATTCTGTACACAGATTCAACATCTATAGAGTAGGCACTTATCAAATTTTCAGCCAAATGAAACTAAGAGTTACTGTCTGTGCTTCCAGTAACACATAAGCGCAGTATTAAAAAAATGTAATAACAAATATATAAAATTTAGTATGATATTTTGTGCCTACAAAGGCAGTTTTTTTCTTCCAATTTTTGTTTCAATCGTTTGAGAAAAAAAGTGTCCAAACACAAATTCGATTTTTGGATATTATTAAAACATAATATGAATTAATCGCCAAATAACACGCCAAAGATGGCACAATAGATTCAGTGAAAAGATCATTCGCCATTGTCAGGCAAGGCGCTCTCTGGCATGACAAATTTAATAGAGAGTATGCTAGAAAGTTTTATTGTCTCTAAAGTTTAAACGAGTTACTTTCTGCGCTTTTAGAAACATATAAACGCAGTATTAAAAAAACGTAATAACAAATATATAAAATTTAGTGTGATATTATGTGCCAATTTTTTTTTGCTCAATTTTTGTTTTTATCGTTTGAGAAAAAAACATCCGAGCACAAATTCGATTTATGGATATTATTAAAACATAACATGAATTAATCGCCAAATAACTCGCCAAAGATGGCACGATAGATTCAGTAAAATGGTCATTCGCCATTGTCAGGCAAGGCGCTCTTTGGCATGATAAGTTCACATCATGCCAAAGTGCAAAGTGCCAAACTTATCATGCATGGTAAGTTTATATTCATGATATAAGAGTAGCAGAGCGACGGGATTTACAGTCGGCCACAACAAATACTGTCAATACTGTTACGTTCAGTGGAGGCGGGGTGGTCGGCTATACAGAAGTAGAAGTATTAAGCTTTTATGAATTGGATAAATTTTTTTCTCTGTGTATCTGCGAGTATTTTCACAGTGTAAATTGCCGCTTCAAAATATATTGTGAACTATATGTCTATGAGAATTTGAAATTCAAAAATATTTTGCAATAGAAATCTTTAAAATGTAGTTTCAAATAAATAAATAATTACAAAGCTTAATACTAACCAAAATGGAGCATTAAACTTGACTTATCAACGTTCTCTGTTTAAATTAATTGTTTTTAAAAACAATTAAAATTCTTATTGCTAAATTAATCAACTAATACTACAATTTAGATAAACCGCTTCAGAAATTTTATATCTTTCTGGTCATTATGTTTGCATTCCCCTAATTTTCAATCTATATTTTTTTAAACCTTATCAAGAGAAAGAGCATTAGTGTTTTAAAACTGAATGAACTTTTTCGGCGTTGCTTCATTGTAAAATTGAACTTGAATAATAAATAAATTTTAGTGGATATCTCATTTTTGAAAAGCCTACAGAAATGAGATAAAAAATAGTGAAATTTCACATTTTGGCATCAACAATGAAAAAAATGCCAGCGTGAAATATTTTGGCAAAAAATGAAAACGACATAAGATTCAGTAATTTCAGTAATGTAATATATTACTCTGTAATAAGTTTCAAAATATTTTTTGAGAAAAAATTTAAGGCTAAGAAAACGATATTACTTTAAAGGAAACTTTTTTTGAGATTTTATGTGATGTAAAAATAATTTTCGTGCTCTTATAATGTTTGAAGTTTTAACGAAACAACACCAGAATTTTTAGTGGAGGCTGAGGCTGAAGAGATGTTAAAAACCACAACATCGGATTTTTCAAAAGTCGTCATTTCGACCGGACTAAACGGCTCATTTTTGAAAAAATAATCGTATCTCATATATCGACACTCCTTTAAGAAATATATTCAGTTTTAAAAATTAGTTTTTGAAAACTTTTTCATACGAATGTTTATTTATTTGCTTATTTTTATTTTTATTACTATCATGTCAGAACATGATGTTATTTTAGGAATGAGGTTTGTCAACAAAAATCCGTAGGTGAAAAATTGTAATTTTTATTATCTGCTCGAGCATCTCAAAAAACCAGCTTTCAATAACGCTTTGCCATTCCCTTTACAAAAGATCTGACTTAAAAAATTAAATTAATTACTACAGCAAATAAAACCTAGAAAAATCTCATTTTGAGCCCGTGATTACGTGAAATGAAATAAATAGGAAATGTGATATTTTTAAAAACAGTAAACGCACGACAAAGTTCTTTTTATTGTTTGCAATACTAAAGTGACTCATTCAATGAAACGATTAAAATGAATGAAAATACAATTTAACTCGCACGAGCACGTGGTGCTCGGCCGTTCAAGAAATTATATTCTGACATGATACATTGAAATATGCACAGCAGATTTCATTTTAACCTTTTATTTTTTGTTTATTTTGCTCATTGCGTGTCTCAGCAAGCAGCAATTAGGGAAAACTTTTTCTGCGATAATAAAATAACTTTATAACTGAAATAGCAAGATAAGATATATTACGTTGCTAAAGTTTGCCGCTTTTACAAATGGTGGAATTAAACGCATGGCATTATGGTATTGGCAATCCTTCTTTATAACTATACACAAGTGGTGGATATTTCCATTTCCAGTCTGTAGCAAAGGAAAGGATTTTTGATGAAACTTTCTTGTATACTTCTTAGTAAAAGTATTATTCCCTTTCCTTTTATTAAAATAAATGGAGCTTAAACATGTCCATAAATATCAGATAACGATGCAATATGTTTTCATTGGTAAATCTTGCTATTAGAGTTATTGATTATTTACACATATTAAAAAAAAAATAACGTAATTCAAGTATATGAGGGATGCAAACCTTTTCAGGATGAGGGGCCAAAATATGAAAAAGTATCATGTTGAGGGCCAAAGCAGCACACGAATTTTAAAACATGTTATAAACGTGAAAACACTTTTTTTATGCGCATGAATTATAATTATTACTTTACTTATTTTCCTCATGCACACAATAAATAAATGAATAAAACACAAACATTATAGATAGGGTAAAAATACTTTATCACAAAAAAAATGATTCCTTCTAAAAAGGTGGCAAACTTGAAATATAATAACAGAGGAAAAATTTTTGGTAATTAAACAGAGAAAACAATTTAAATTTTGAGAAAAAAATTAATTATCAAAATTAGTAAGAATTAATGAGATGGCTGAGACTGAATCTTTGAAGTTATTGATTTTATGTTCGGATTAAGATTGGTTGTGGCAATACGTAGAACAGAAGAAAGGTTCCCATCTGCTATTCGTTTTCTTATTTTTGATTTTTTTAAATTCATTTGTGAGAAAATTTGCTCACAAATGTAAGAACTGCCAAAGAAAGCTGCACATGAATTTTGTTTTAAGCATAAAAATTCATTGAGTAAATCCTTATGAAATTCTAATACCGCTTTTTCTTTGAATTAATTTCTGAAAAAATCAGAATTCTGTAAATCAATTAAGGCTAACTGCACACTCTCATCCACTAGATTTACACCAACAGAAAATGGAGAAGAAAATACATCAATTTTGGTTAAGACACTTTTCAAAATCTGAAAATCAATCATCAAATGCATTACGCAAGATTTGAATTTGATCCTCATACTACATTTTCATGCGTAGAAATTTTTTATGCCCGCGAGCTTCTCCAATACGAAAACTGGCTCCCAGGTAGCCATTAACTGAACAAGCCGAAAAGCCGCGTAATAAAAAATAAATAAACTTAATGAATAACTGTGAATTATTTATTCTGATGTAGAATCGTTTTCACATCAGATTCCCCCCTCTTTATTAGAAAAACTATCATTTCATTTTAAATTAGTCTTATTTTACTAACAACATTCGCGGGCCATAGGCTGTGCATCCTTGAAATGAATATAAAAAGATGAAATAAATATTTAATGCTTCATGTTTTTCTACAAAGCGCTATTTTGATGACACTCTCTGGAAAAAACAAGGTCTATTAAACCTACAATCCGGGCTAATTTTATACGAATAAAAAATATTGCCAATTAAGTGCATATAAAAACACAATTTGTACCACAATTGGAATATTCTTTCATTTTTCCGAGCTTACCACATCATAATTGGTAACTAGTTACAAATTAATTTCTCTCTTTTGGAAGATCAGCTTTCAAATGAGAAACACCTTTTTTACTCTCTCGTATGTTAAATACAAAATATATAAATAAATATATTATTATTATCATTATTATTATTATCATCATTATTGTCGAAAAATTCCTGATCAAGATTTACATACAGATTTTCTTTCTAACTCTCTTATTTCCATTTCTATCAAACTGTGAAAGAAATTCATAAGGTGCCTTACTATCTGGCTTCTCGAGAACAAGTAAATGCGATAATTATAAAATTAAAAAATAGATAGATAAAATAGATGGATAGATAAAAAAAATTATACTTACGTATTATACCGTCTTCGCCAATGATCGCCAACGGTTTAGTAATTTTTTGGTGACGGATTTACATTTGGCGATAAAGATCAACGGATTACACCATTGCGGGATTGCCCTAATTGGCGGTTTAGCAACTCATTGGCGATGACTTCAAATTTGGCGATAAAATTGGACTGTATAATACGAAAGTACCAAATTTTGTTCCAAGATTTAGTATCAAAACTTGTAGATTATAATCAGTTTTGAGCTCATTCTGTTAGCGAGTTCATTGTCCCTTGATTTTTATTTTAGCATCCCTGCAAATAAAGTAGCTTGGATATGTAACAAGTTAGATAAATAAAATTTGGTACACAGCTTTAGTATCTAAAATAAAGATTTATATCAAATTTTGAATTAAATCTATAACAAGATTGATAATTTCAGATGCTTCTAAACATGGTAACTGAAAATTCGAGTGATTTAAGCAAATAAAATTTAGTATTTGATCTTATTTCCAAGATAATGTTAAAATTGTCGTTCCGTGTCGAATTTTGGTTTTTTATGGCCCGATAAAAATTTCCAAAGTTCTTTATTTTATACGAATCAAAAAATGCAGATAAGAAAGACTTTGAAAATAAAAATCAGTGCACTCGTAAATTCCAAAATCTATGGGATAGGGACCACACTTTTTTTAGGAAGAACGCAAGAAAGTTTTGTGGAGACCACTCCCAGTGTTTACGATTCATTGAACAATATTTCTATTTTTTTATCATGAATCATACTATAGGAATTAGTAAGTAACGTTTAGCAAAGTTTATTCTCTTGCTGCATAGCTGGACTTTTCAATATCAGAGATCATGCTGAATTGCGTCGAAAAATGAAACAACAGCTTGAATTGTAATTGTTTCCTTGGAATCAAGAAAATCAAATTATGAACGAATCAATTTATTCTCATGTCTTCAATGTTAGATCTGCCTTATAAATTTGAAGTCTTCCCAATTTTCATTTGCTATTGTTCATTATATTAATAGATTTTTCCTTTCTATAATTATTGCATCATTTTTAGGCTTTTATTTTCATTGGTAATGTAGCCTTGCAAAACAACTAGTATTATTGTATATAGCATTCTGCTTTCATTTGAAATTATTATAAATTACAATTTTATATTACGATTTTGATTTTTTTTATTATTAATATTTCAGGTTATAAGTGTTTTAGTATTATTATTGAACCTTTTTTTTGAATTATTAACGTTTTATATTTATATTAGAATCCTTCTTATTAATTAGCATTATTATATTGATAATCTAATATGTATTGATATGAGTTTTTTGAAATGCATTTAATTAATTAATTAAATTATTTTTTCTACTTTTATTTTTAATTTACTTGCTATTGAAATTCTAATACTCTAGCTTTTTGCATATATGAGCAAAAAAATTTTTTTAAGTATAATTTCACACTATGCATTTTTTAATTATCTTAATCAATTTTTATACACACACGGACGTACGCACGCACACGCACTCGCACGCACATGCACACACGCACACACAATGTAAAACATTTAAATTATTTGTTGAGAGCAGATAGCAGAGTCGTGGTCGAAATCATGGGGAAGACATTTTGAATTTTTAGTTCGTTTTATTCTACCACCGGAAGCAGGCATTATTTACAAGCTGATGGGCTTTGTTTTGATAGGGTTGGTAATTGTTTTGTAGGTTTGATAATTTTAATAGGGAGAATATTCTTATACAGCTTATAAAATCAGATTTCGATGCGGGATTTCCATAACACGCGCATAAGAGGCAAGGGAAACACAGATATCTTTTTAAAGATATTTTATTCTGGTCAGCAATTTTCATTCTCTTGCACATAGCGTGGGAATCTCGTCTTCTAACTGATTCAGCAATTTTACACAGCTTCTGTTGAATTAATTAACTAAAACAAGTGGAATGGATCAGAAAATAGGAGAATATTTTAGAATGATATTACTAGTTAAGCGTTTAAATATATATATATATATACTAGCTGACCTATATATATATACTAGCTATATACCCGCCCGTTTCACCCTTTTATCTTTATCTTCTTTAGCAATAATTTAGAATTCCCAATCTATATATTCTCGACTGAACTTTATTTAATTAACTATCAGAATGCATTTAAAGTAAGTTTAAAAGTCAATTTTTGAAGAAAACATCAAGTATTTTTTTTTTATTATATTCTTAATTTCTGAGAAGTTTTCTTTTCTTTTTTAAAACTATTTGAAATTTGTTGATACATTTATTCTCTTGAAAGTTATATTCAGCTTTGTATCAGGATAATGTATCTAAAATCATTATTATCTTAAATTCTAAATATTGATGAAATCTTTTTACGTAAAAAACCTCATTCATACTTTTTTGTTCAAATTTTGTATGAATATTTCTCGATATGTTTTACAATACCTAAATTTTTAAAAATGCAATCGGTTTATTAAAAAAATTCATACATTGTTTGTAATGATTCATAATGTGAAAAATTTGGATTAAAGTTTTATAAAGAGCAGCTTTGTTGTCTCTTAAATTAAATAATACACACTGAAGTGACAAAAGTCATGGGATAGCAATATGCAAATATACAGATGGCAGTAGTATCGCAGCGAAAAAGTATAAATGCGCAGTTCGTTTTCCAAAGCTTTCATTTGTGTTCAAGTTATTCATGTGAACAGGTTTTTCATGATTTATGGCAGCACGACGAGAATTAACAGACTTTGAACGTGGAATGTTAGTTGGAGCTAGACGCATGGGTCATTCCATTGCGGATATCGTTTGTGAATTCAACATTCCGAGATCCACAGTATCAAGAGTGTGCCGAGAGTATGAAATTTCAGGCATCACATCCCATCATGGACAGCGCAGTGGGCGACCAACTGCACTTAACGACCGAGACCGCCGACGTCTATGTAGAATGGTCAATGTTAATAGACACGCAACACTTCTTCAAATAACTGCAGGAATCAATGTCGGACGTACGAGGGACGTGTCCGATAGGACTGTGCGGCAAAATTTGTCTTCCTTGGGCTATGACAGCAGAAGACCGACTCGAGTGCCTTTACTGACAGCACGACATCGCCTGCAGCGACTCTCCTGAGCTCTTGAGCATATCGACTGGTCCCTAGACCAGTGGAAAACCGTGGCGTGGTCAGATGAGTCACGATTTCAATTGTTACGAGCTGATGGTAGAGTTCGAATGTGGTGCAGACCCCAAGAAGCCATGGACCCAAACTGTCAGCAAGGCACTGATCCAGCTAGTGGTGGCTGCATAATGGTGTGGGCTGTTTTTACACGGCATGGACTCAGTCCTCTGGTGCAACTGAACCTATCATTGACTGTAAATGGTTATGTTCAGCTTCTTGCAGATCACTTGCAGCCATTCATGGACTTCACGTACTCACACAATGATGGGATTTTTATGGATGAAATGCACCATGTAACCGGGCCAGAACTGTTCGCGATTGGTTTGAAGAGCATTCCGGACAATTCCAGCGCATGGTCTGGACACCTAGATCACCCAATATGAATCCCATTGAGCATTTATGGGACAACATCGAAAGGTCCATTCGTGCCCAAACTCCTGCACCATCCACACTTTCACAATTATGGACGTCTATACAGACAGCATGGCTCAATATTCCTGCAGAGGACTTCCAACGACTTGTGGACTCCATGACAAGTCGAGTTATAGCACTTCGCCGGGCAAAAGGAGGACCGACACGATATTAACAGTCATCCCATGACTTTTGTCACTTCAGTGTATTTCTCAAATTATTTATTAAGATTTTGATTAAATCATTTAATAAACTTTTAAATTAAAAATAAACTAAAAAGGTTATCATCTTTTTCTTTTTATACAAAAAAGAAGGGAGAAAAGCGCACTTATTTCCCAATTTTTAAGACACTTTTACCTTTAACTAATATATTTTTTATTTCATTCATGTTTTTATCATATCAGAACATGATATTGTTTTAGAAATGAGATTTTCTGGCATCAACAAAAATCTGTAGGTGAAAAATAAAAATATTATTATAAGCATTTTATTCATGAGCATTTTAAAAAAATGTTTTTAATAACGCGTTGACATCGCAATTACAAAAGCTCTGATTTTTTTAAAAAATAAATTAATTACTACAGCAAATAGAAACTAGAAAAATGTCCTTTTGAGCAAGTGTTTATACTAAATGAAATAAATAGGAAATAGGATATTTTTTAAAATAATAAATGCGAGACAAAGTTTTTTTTATCGTTTTCAATACTCAAGTGACTCATTCAATGAAACGATTAAAATGATTAGAAATATAATTTAACTTGCACGAGCACGTGGTACTTGGCCGTTCGAGAAATGATGTTCTGACATTATACATTGAAAAATGCATAGCAGATTTCATTTTAATCTTTTTTTAAATCTGTTTTATGCAAAAATTTAAAAAAAAAAGTGGTTTTTTTAACAGCTTTGAAAAAATTCATCCTTTACTTTGAGCGAATACAATAGTTTTTATCAACAACTTTAATGCAGCATGCAACCAAATGCATATATATTTCTACATGTGAGCATGAAACCAAAACATTCAAATGAATTAAGAAGTAGGCTATCAAAAAATCAAAACAACTTTAGATGCCATTCGTTTTTAGAATAGAATTACTCTCATAAATAGAATCGAGAGATTATTTCCAGATTTCATGTTGTCTCATCTTTCATAGTACTATAAATGTTTAAATGAATGAAAATACAGAGAGACGAGAAGCCCGTATAAGTTCATGCAATAAATAGAAACCCATCAATGGTAGGAAAATTTAGCATTACCAAATAAGCAACCTTAAATTGGTTGTAAACTGACACTGATAGCACTACAAAGCATCTACTATTTTCCACCAATTAAAAGATTTGTAAGCAAGCAAGTTTCACCTCATTTTGAAAGTTCGGTGTCGGATATATTCATGGATATAAACAAACGATGAAGGGGTTTCATATCGCTTTATAATTATTAATAAAGCATGATTTGAAAATAATTCCTGGAAGAAATATATTATCGGAGCACTTTTCTCACATCACTTGAACTCAGATTGCATCAATTATATTAAGAATGTTTACCTCTTTTATTTTTGGAAAATTATTGTTATGAATAAGTTTGGGTCTTATCTGTAATTTTAGTCTACCGTAACAAGAATTTATAGAATTTCCAAAAAATAATTGTAATTATTGTAATTAAATCAAATTGAAGAGCTCACATATTTAGAATGGAACAAAGGAGCAATAATGCAACAGGTGAAATGACCGTAAAATAAGATGCCCCTTAAATCATCCCTCCTGGTTGACACTGCGAAATGAGGGATGTGATGCTACCGGTATGGTGGTTGGATCTCGCCATCCTGGAGGGTACACGAAAATGTATAGTCTGGCTCCTTCCGTCGATGACGGGACGTATTTCCTTAGTGAAGGGTTGTACCGTTACTGGTGATGCTCCTTAGAATTCAACCACAGTTCCTACCAGTGTTGCTGTTGCGGTGGTCCGGTCACTTAGTATTTATTATCCGTGTACTTTCAGGCAGTGATATGAATACCTCTTCAACCAAACTTCTACTTGGGGGACACCACTTAATTAGGGATGAGAAACATCCGGTATGGTGTTTGATTCTTGCCACCTTGGTGGGCACAGAAAGAGGTGGGAGCAGCCTGCTTCCGGTGGATGACGGGGCATACTTCCCTATGGAAGGGTTGTATCGTGGCTGGTGATAGCTCTCTGGAATCAACCGAAATTTCCATCAGTGTTGCTGTTGTGATGGTCTGGTCAATCAAATATTTTTATTTGCCTTCGTATAAGTCAGTTATGGGTTACCTCTTTCCACCATGTCCCCTTTTCAACACTAGTTCAAAGATAAATCTTCAAAGTTTTGAAGCATCTCAAAACTTGGGATATTAAAGAAATGGCTCTATTTTATAGAAGCTGAGAAAAGAATTTAACATTAGAGACACTTCTACAATGGTAAATGTAAGACAGATCGTCCTTCCCTTTTTTTGATTATTAGATTTCTGCCTCAATTTTTTTTTCCATATGCAGTTTCACAAAAGTGAAAGAGTTGGCAATCATTAAAAAAAGTATTTTTATTTTAAAAAGCATTAATTTTTTTATATATATTTTTACACAATTTCGTTGTGCACTGTTATGCCTAGGGATAATTAGGAATAAACCATGCAGAATTAGAATTTTTTACAATGTTAAGAGATAGACTGAGCATTTAAGAAATGCAAAAAGTAAAAGCTATGTATATTTGCATGCTTATCACCAGTGATCACGTGAATTAAAAAAAATAATCGAAATTACTCGGATCAGGAAGGTAAGTAAAGAAGGTTTGAAGGTTGAACTCTTAATTAATATTATTCAAAAATTAATTTGTTGTTACTTGATTAGCAAAGAATTTGTCATTGCTGTCAAGTTGGGTGCCTTTTCTCACCAAGCAAAACAAAAATATGCTCACCTTAAAATTTTTCTAAAAAGGCAAAAAAAAAAAAAAAAAAAACTTCAAGTGATACCTTTGTACTTTGTTTTGTTTGTTTGAATATTTGATAAAGACATAATTATTTATCAAATATTCTAGACAAATAAACTTGGCTTAATATGTTAGACCCAGTAGCATACCAATAATCGACAAACTTGCATAGAAATGAAAGAAAAGAAATTTTTTTCCATCTATTACATTCTAATTTTTGCTCTTATACAAGATTCTTTTTGAGATTTGTTTAACTACACAGAAAAATTTTCATTTAAAAAACACCAATTCGACAAACAGAAAGCTCCGATAAATATGAAAAAGTCAATAACTCTTGTATGAGAAAAAGAAATCAATTGACTGGACTGTATTAAGCCCATAAAGAATTTAATGTAAAATACAACGCTCTGTTTAAATATAGAGCAGAAATTTGATATGTGATCTTAAAATACAATTACTTTTTTATGTTAAAATGGATGTTAGTTGGTCTGAATAAGATTATTAAAAATGCAAATAATATTTTTTGCATTTGTTTTTTAACCAGATGCCAACGAATAACTGAGCAAAAGTCCCACACCACATTCAGTAGAAATGCTGGATTCATACCGTCAGTATTTCATAATTATTGCTTGCCAGTGTCAGGCAATTAATTCAAAAGTAGTAATTTTCTTTATTACACTAAGAAGCACGTAACTCGTATGTTTGTAAATTTGAAAATAAAAATCTAAGCACATCTGGCTTTCACTTTCTTGTCCAAGGCCCACAATTTTATGTGGCTTTAAGGATGAGTATGCGCGATTTGAGAAAGTTTTGGAGAAAAAATTCCCATTCGTCTTAGGACCATAAAGCAACACCAAATAAAACTTATAAAAAGTATTTAGGAATTTTGTATGAATAATGATCTAAAATGTAAATCATGTTTAATTTTAATTTGATAAAGTTAAATTATATTAATTAATTTGCTTTAATTTTAATTCGCGTTAATGCCGACTATAAATTCAATGAAAGCGTAAAATTAAATTACAATACTTCAAAAGTACCCTTGAGGCTCATTTTTTCCATAAAAATTGAAAGACCCATTGGCAATCGCAGCATTTACTTATTTGATAATTGGGCCCTGCCTATTGAATTTGCATAGGCAAAACTAATATAAATTCAATGAAAGTATAAAGTTAAATTAGTCTGAACATATCGCTAAAATTATTTTGGAGCTCATGTTCTCCTATAGACTAAGAAACTGTAGGTAATGACAAACTGTCTATCTGATCATCCGTCTGTACCTATTGAAGTTACATAGATAAAAATAATATAAATTCAATGAAAGTATAAAATCAAATTAGTCTGTACA
>JAOUZG010006535.1:7170641-7188659 GCA_026289955.1 Argiope argentata
TATATATATATATATCGTTATTTAATCATTTTAAAAATTCACTTATTTTGTTGTTTCTTTAACATAACCAATGCCAGAAATTCACACCCAAAAGTTGCTTTTTCCCTACGACATCTGTAAATGTAACTTTTTTGCTATTGTAGTTAGAATTAGGCAAAGCAAGATGGTAGGCGCGTTTTCCTTTTCTTTATTTTCATTGGGGAAAATATCGAAATTTTTTTTAAAAATTTTATTTTGTTTTTTAGTTTTTATTTTCTGAGTGAATGAAGATTTTAATTCGAGGTATTTTTTGATTAAGTTTTTTTCACATGAATTTCCTTTTAATAAACTAATTTTTATATTCAAAATTGCTTTAACTCATTCAAAATTAAGATTGATCTTAAACTTAAATAGCAGATAAGAAAATATTATTACTAATAATATCTTCCTTAATGCATGAAATATTTTTTAAAATTTTAAGCTAGTTTTTTTTTGACATACATTTCTATACACTTCACTAATTTTATAATTTTTCAATATCTCATAATTGTTTTCCTTTTCTAAATTCAAATTTAATTCAAATAAATATCCTCTAGTATATTTCATTTTGAATGAAATTTAAATGTCTAAAAAAATTGCAGCATTAAAATAACATATTTAAAGATAAAAATTTTGTTATTAAAATAACAGAATAGAACCTGTTTATAAATATTTCCGAATTGTAAGTTGTTTATTGCATTTGCGATATGAAATTAAGATTTTAAAAAAGATGTAAGTATTTTTAATAAGATTTCTAAATGTTTAAAACAATTTAGAAATTATTGGAATAATATTTCTTTTTATTTTAATCAAATCTATTGAAATAAGCAAAAGAAAAAAATATATTGGAAGTTTACATTTCAAGAATATACCTCTAGATGGCGCCATGATTCAGCAATCAAAATGGAGGATTCATTCAAGAAAATGTTTGTCTCCAAGAGCTCCGCATCATATTGTGTTTTCCAACACAAGTCTCCATTTTGGTTTGTTTTTTTCCCACATGATAAAATGAATTAAAACTTCATTTCATTATCTTCTTGCGTGTTTTCATTCTATATAAGAATTCATAACTCTGGTATCTCAATATCCTTAAATATTTTTCCTTTAGTTATGTTAGCAATACAAGAGAAAATTTTTGAAAAATAATAGGAAAATTGAAAAAACAAATGCAACAGAATTTTGTTCTCTTTGCTCTTTAATGAGAAGCGATAGAATTTTTAGATTTATATTCAATTAGCGATTTTGAACACAAAATTATAAAAAATAACTACTTCATTAACAATTTTAATGATATAAGAGACTGTTTTTCACTTACTTTGTACTTGAATTGAAATAGAAAATTAAATTAAGAATTTATTTTCTTATTTTATGTAGCGTTTTTGTCAGCATTTGATTAATAGTTTCTTCGATCTTAAAAAGTCATTAGCTGAAAAAAAGAGGGCAAACGATTTTTCTTTATTTTAATTGCCGATTTCGATTTACAGTTTTTACTTTTTATAAGGAATCTGGTGAAATGCTAAGAAATTAAGAATACCTCCAATGAAAATGCAAATGAAGCATTATTGTAAATTTATTTATTGTCATTTATACATCTTTTTTTTTTAATCTTAATTTAGCCAATAAAGGAAAATGCACATCCAATTACATTTTCTAATGTTTCTAATAAATATGATGTAGACAAATGAATGTTTAAAAATTTCCTTTTACTTATTCTGTCGTTAAATTGATTTGATATAATTGATTATATTAATGCCTTTTTTAAAAACTTTTATTTTACACTGCATGTGATTGCAAAGTAAGAACAATACTTGAAGTAATATTTTACTCGAATGTCGAAATGCATCAAAACTCCTACATAATTAATTTTTTAATGAAATTTAAAGATGAAAATAGTTTATTTTTAAGACAGAAGTCTGATATCAGTAGCATAAATACGATAAACGTTTTCAGATTATCTCTATAAATTCGAAACATAAAATCCCACGTATTTATTCCACGAGCAATACCGGAAGTGTAATTTTTCTCCTTCAAATACAATGAAAAGTTTTCAAATAATGCATTGAAAATCATATTAAAATAAACTACACTGTTGTTTGGGATATGCATGACATCACAAATGACTAGATGATATGTTATCAAATGATCAATAAAAGAACAAATAATTTGAAAGTTGAAGTAACTATTTATGGCGTTTAAAAAAATAACAAATCATACAAATTATGAGAAAATAAATAGTTTAAATATCTTAAATAAAAATAAAAATATTAAATTAATGATTAATGTAATTTTTTTATGTTGTAATATTCTAATGAGTTAGCAATTGATTTAAATTCTGGCCTTTAAAATCATTAAAATAAAAATAATAAACTAAAATATTTCCTAATTTTTTATCCTAATTATATTTTTTCATATGTATTATACATTCTTTTTTTATGTGTACGTATGTAAATATAATTTTATTTATTTATCTCCAGTAAAACTATATTTTTAAACCAGCGAGAATTAAGTCTTGATATAAACAAATCGTGCTTAAATGCTAATCCTAAAATCTCTCTGCAGACGATTTTTAAAAGCAATCTTTGAAGTGAATTGGTTGCAGACGGCGAGGTGTTTTTCTGAATGAATCCAACTGCCTGAATGTAGGTCATGGGGGCGCTTCAATCGCCGCCATTAGGGATTTCATAGAGAAGAGTGATTCTCTTTCACACAAAACGAAGCTCATTCTTTGAAATTCAGACCCTCATCTTCAATGGAAGAATTTAAATAAAACCAACACTTACCTCTTTTTTTCTAAATAGACGTAAGAGAATTTACTTGATATATTATTCCATAAAATTTTAAGTACTGATATAAAAATCAAAGCCTCTAAAGGATATAAAAAGCTGATTTACGAAAAAAAAATGTTAATGTAATGTCAGCAAAACATTTTAAAGATTTTCAATGTAAAAACGAATGATTATCATATCACGTGATATTATTTGATACCCAACAATGTCATTTTTAGTTAGTTGAGGATAGAAAATACATTAAAAAAAGGTTTAAAATTAAAAGAACCAATTCATTTAATAATAATATATTATTGGTTATATATTGTCGACTTTCATTAATAATTTCTATTTATTAGCTTCAAAGATAATTTATTTTATACGAGCTAAATGAATATATTTATAAAATAATACACATAATAATGCACAGAATTCCTAGAAGTGAATTCTTTTTTTTTTTCTCTTTGCAATTTTTTTTTTATAATTCACAACCTCTTAAACTTAAAAGGATGAAAATAGATTCTGTTGATTATATATGCCATTTGTTAACTAATTTTTTATATGAAAAGGTGGTCAGTAAAAAGGTTATGTTTTATATAATTTAGAATATGTAATGTTAAATGCATTATAGTTAGCAATATATATAAATAGTTTTAAGTACTCGAATAAAATCTAATGAGCCTAGAATTACAATTCATATTTTATTTATATTGTCTTCGAATATAAATTAATATTATTTTGATGAAACGGTTTAGTTAAACTTTATTTTTTGAACCATAAATATCATTTCGGATTTCTAAGCTTTTAATATCGTTACATCACATTTCAGCTAATGGAGTTTGTGTTTCTCCTACTTCAGTATAGTAAAGATGTGAATGAATTTTGTTCATTTCTAAGCATTATAGTCTGTTCAAAAAAAAAATTGCAATGCTTTTGTAGAAAGGATTCTTAAAACATTACAATATCATAATGTTATATTCTTAAGTATATTTTTTCAAAATATACAAATAAACCATCAGGATTTTTTAGCATTGATAAATGAGAAAATAAAATTATTTATTTAACGCTGTTAAAAGTATCGTTATTATTAAAGATACTAAATGAGGTCATCTCTCCAAATAGAGTGCTAAATATTTAAGAACTTTAATACTATGGGACCTCAACCACCCTGGATCTGGAAACAAACAACGAATACATTCCAATTTTCGAAATTATTTCGAGTTTGTTCCAAAAGGATTTCGTTTCAAGGTCTTCCGAAACTGGGATTCATTCAGTTGCCAAAACATCGATTTTTAGCTGGTTTCTTTTAATTCGCTTCGAATTTGTCTCGAAGCGACTACATCCCATTCTAAACTGAGGGCATCCCTCCAAGCGATGCGGGAGCAGACGAGAATCGGAGACCTCCCGTTTATGAATGGCGGAATTAGGTCAATCCAGGTCAGAGTGACGACATTTCACAGTACAGCTGACCTCCATTCTTGATGCATCTGATTGGCCCCGCCAAACCGCCCTCAGATCGAACTCGTGTCTGTTCCAGGGGCTCCCTGCTATTTTTAGCATCAGGAGGAGAGAATTATTTTTGTTCTTTTTCGTTCCCGCCCTTTTATCTTTGGGTTTACGGCAGCTATCTTTTCAGCAGAGTTGTGAATTGCGGGGAGAGAGGGGTGGAGGAGGAAGGGGTGGGGAAGGCAAGAGGCGAATTCCGATTGGCTGGAAACAGCGTTTGACGTCAAGAGTACGTCAGCTTGTTTACTTCCATGCAGATCGGGTGGCAAAATGGAGGTGGGGGGAAGGAGGGAGGGTGAATTTTCAGTCGAATAAATTGCTGCGTCTTGTTACCATGGCAGAATTTGGTGGGAGTTGAGCGTTTTAATTGTCGCAGTTACTAGGAATTTCAATAATGGGTTTTAAAAAATTTTAGTAATTTTAAACAATTGAAATAATTAAAATATTTTTTAATTTTTTAAAAAGTGCTTTCTATTAATAGAATCAGATTTTAAAATATAAATAATAATAATTAATTATTTCGATATTTTGTAAATTGTAATACGTTTTCGAAAATCTATTTATCTTTTTTTTTTCGTATTTAAATTCATGCCGTACATTTCAAACCGACACAGAACTACGCTAAACCATACTACTTTACAGAAATAGTGTTTATATTATAAATTACTTGTTTGTTTTATAAGTTAGAAAAACACAAACAGCATAACAGATATTTAAGTTCAGGGAACAACGATAAATTAGCAATGTCTCTGACGTTTTATAAATACTAACGCATACTCTTAAATATTTTGAATAACTAACTTTTTCATTTTTTAGTTTAGTTACTTTAACATCCCGTTGTAAAGCAAAACTAGGGCTATTTTGGGAAGGATCTTGTAATTTTGAACCACGGTCAGATAGCAAGGACGACACCTGAACTGGCATCCCCCTCTTCATACCACATCAGCGGGAAGACGTTTGGCCTGTCGAACTTAAAGGGTAACTAGGTTTCTTCGGTAAAATCGGGCCATCCCAGACCTTAATTGCTCATCTGAATTTTCACCCACGTTCAAATTATTTCAAAACCATGAACATGTTAATCATAACTTTTTAGATAACATTTATAAGCTTTATTTTGCATTACACTGTTCAATATAATAGCTTCTGAACATGAATAAAACAGAGAAAACAAAATATAAGATTTAAAAAATTTTAGGAATTCGGAAACTAGAAAGATAATTCAGATTTATCCAGTTATTTTGAATTTAGTAATAATATAAATCCCAAAAAGTTCTAAATTATGTTTAAATAACATGTAAATCTCGACGTGATTTAAAGAAAGTAATTTCTACTTTTTATTTAAATTATATCTGAGATGAATAATTCATACAAATTCATACAAAAAATTTAACAATACATAATATAAATGGTATGTTAGTTAATAGATTAAATAAACATTGTTTAATCTCAAATTTCCTAAAGTATTGAAGTTTAAGAAACAGATTATGAAATGTCTAATTTATTTACACGATGTATAATATTTTTTATGAAACAAATATAATGTTGTTTTTTGGGGGGAGATGTAACCAATGAAATGATTATTGATGATTATTCCAAAAAATATACAGCATTTGTTACTAAATATTAATGTAAGGATAAATGTTCTTAAATGAAATATGAAATTAGAAAAAATCGAAAACGTTGATACACACAAAAAAAGTTAAGAAGATAAATTAAATATTCGATGCTATTATATTTAAAATCAAAAAGCCAATAAATCCCATATTTTCAAAGATACGAAAAGTATAACTTTAAAGCATTACTCCTATTACGAATGAGCAGCAAAAACAAAAATAAATTAATATATAAGATTCAAATGCTTTCTGTTATTCAAATATAATATTTTCTAAAATTATAATGCTTTCAAATTTTTTGTAATAAATTTATAATTTCAAATACTTAATTTAATCTTAATTAAAAGTTTACTTACTAATAGTTTCCAATGTAATTTATATTTTAATTACATTGGAGCTTAACTTAATTCTGTTTTAACTTAATACTATTTTTTACTATTTTTACTATTTTAACTATTTATTATTTATTATTATTTATTACTTTTTTAATCTATTTTAACTTAATTCGTTAACATTTTTAATTACTATTAATCAACAAAAACGCAGCTGATTTATTTAAAAATTTGGAACATTTAAAATTTTGAATAAAAATTGACATTCAACTAAAAGATATAAATATAATATAATGTTCGGTATAAATTTATAGAAATCTTTTGCAAAATGTTAAACTTATTTTAATTTGAAACATGGTGTCCTTATTTTTTAACTCGAAGAAAAATGTTTAATAGAATTTAGATTTAAAAAAAATTAAAGAAATAGAAATAGAAAAAAAATATATATCTTCATACATTTTCAAAAGATATTACTCCAAAATCTAAGAAATGAATATAAGAGTGTTTTACTCTTTTCATGAAATGAATTTCTATTATTTGTTTTCTGCTAAGTCTAAGAATCTTTTGAAAGTATTTTAAAAATTTCTTTTAAGATAAACTTCAATTTTATTCTCACAAAAAGAAACTATCTTTTCCTTTGATAGAAAATTGGATTTATAGTGAATTTTAAAATTACTAAGAACGAAGAATAGCTTAGAACTCAATGGCTTTATTCCACCATTCAGAATGTCTTCCTACTTCTGATTCATTCAGGATAAAGCTATTTTAAGACTTTGGAACTTTAGATTTTACTTATTAATTTTTTCCTGGCTTTTCCTTCGAATTCTATTTAAAGGATTCTTTAATTTTTTGAGATATACTGATTATCTTTCTGATTTGTTAAATATCTTTTTTTTTTAATTTATTTTACACGATAAACAAGTACAATAAATCACTTCGAAACGGATATTCCGTTTCGAAGTGACGTCATCCATTCAGCTCTCCCGACCGATCGTTATTTCATCTCACAGACTTGTGGCGACCTCTGGAGGAATTTTACTGAAGATTTCATTCATGGGTACGAAGGAAAAACCAAGCCCCAGAAAAATAAGAAAATATGTGTGGGAGGGAATAAAAGCCGAACATCTGAACAAAATAAATATAAATAAAGTGACAGAAAATAATCAATATTAAACTTTAATTGAGTCTCAGATTTTGAGGCGTTATTCATGAGAATTTTGATAAAGAGATTTTGTTTCAGTTAACTGACGTTTAAAAATCGTTAGCTTTAATAAAAATAGAGACAAAAAATTTAATTAATAATGCGTCTGTTTACGAGTTCATCAATTTTATATCAAATACAAATACAGAATATATTAAGAAATACTGTAATTAATAATGAATTTGAATTACCAAAAGTCAAATCTATAAAAGCAGAATTTTGTTATATTTTTCATATTTAAATCCACTTAAAATGGTTTCTACGTCGTATCGATCGGTAGAAAAAACTAAGCTCTCTTTATTTCTGAAATCAGTGTTAGAATGGTAAGTCACAGACTAGATTTTATCTTTTTAAAAATAATCTAAATACTTCAAAATATTTTAAGGACAAAATTTTCTGTAAAATAGAAAACATCTAATAAATATTGAATGTTTAATTAATATAAATGTTTCTAATTGTTTTAAAAATGTATCATTGAAATTTAAAATATTTGATAAATATTGAATATTTTATTCTTTTATCCCACAAAAGGTATAAAAATAAAATAATACTCTGTAGAAATACTTTTCGATTATAAAAATTATATAATAAAGTTATAATAAGTTAAATTCATATGTTTTGTTAAATTACATGAAAATATTTTTCACCCCGCGAAAAGAAAAGCAAAAAATTATTTGCTTTTGAATCTTGGATGTCGTTAGATTCAGGAATTTTTAATTTATTTAAAACCATTAGTGATAATTTGAGGTCAATGAAATTTATTCAAATAAATTTTCAAATTATTTTTATTAACACAATCAATTAATAATCCTCAATTCTGCTTAAAATAATTTCATTAATTTGCACAATTGAATCAGTTTATAAAAGTTATTCTAAAAATTTACACTTAAGTAATTATTCTTTATATCCAATTTCTTTTAATGGTTGATAAATAATAATCGAAAAAATAATCAAAAAATAGTTGTTTATGCTTTCTATTAAAAATCAGTAAATTGTTGATTCGCCAATTAAAAATTAACTAATTTTAATTTTAGAAATTTAAAGTAATTAATAACTGATTCTAACAAGTTAAAAACACATTTTAGGAGCTTTGAATACTAAAATATTATTAGCTATGCCACACTCTTAGCAATTTTAACATTAATTAATATTCTATAAAATACATTTTTAACACATATGCATTATTAATGAAAGAATTTTGCAAAATTTTTAAATCAAACAAATTAGGCCGCAATACATGTGCCAGTTTATAGTAAAATGTCCACAATATCTGAATAACCAACTCTGCAATACAAAAATTCAATTTTTAACTATAGAAAACTGGGAATTTAATTTAATTATAGAAGAATATCGATAGGGGAAATGATAGAAATTCCAATTTTAAGATTTCCTATTATTATGAATCATATTATTAGTTATTAGTAGGTCATTATCATATTTTAAAAAGTTCACCAATTTTTGTTTAACTTATATTTAGGAAATTTACGTGAGTTTTGCTAAGCTTACTTATAATAAATAAAATTCTCATCGATTTTTTTTTCAGAATTATTTCACTGACTTCTTTCGGTGACCAACTGTTTTTCGATCATATTAAAAGTATTAATTTTAGCATTAATTAAAAATATACATATTAAAAGCATTAATTAATCAGCCAACTTTAATTACATTTTATCACACAAAAGGAAATTACTAACTCAAACCATGTTTGTACAGTAATTATCGATTTTTCTGATTAGTTAACAATAAAAGTTGAATGGCGAGACAACTGACCAATAAAATGGGCGAAATCTGTCCAATTGTTGATTCTTGATGATCTGTTAATGCTTTAATTTTAGATATCATTTAAAAATGGAGGGAAGAGACCGGCGACTGCTGATGCTTAGAATTCAAACATTCGGTATACAGTGACTAAGATTTGAAGAATAGTTTTTTGTTTTTCCTAATCATTTTAACTAGTCACCTTTGGTGATCAACTGGTTCGATGAGGAAATTGGTTACATTCGTTTTCATTAAATTGTTTAGATAAAATAATATCCACGATACCATAAAAATACCAGTGATAAAAGTTGTGTTATTTCAGTGCTTTATTTATGTTATATTAATTGAGTACATGAACATTTATAATGGAAACTACTCCCCTGACATTATAGCGATATTAAAAGCGTAAGGACCTAGGTTGTCTATTTTCTTTCATAGAATTTCAACTTCACTTTTTTATTTGTCTTGTAATTAACAAAACAATAAAAAAGCAGGATCTTTTTTTTTCGACAACGGTATAAAATATCAGCAAATAAATATTGCGTGGGATAGTGAAAATGGTTTGGATTTCAGGGATTTTAAATTAGCCATGGAATAATTTTAAAAAGTTGCCCAAATTCCGGAAAGTTTTCAGCATCTATTAAATTAGTATTATGAAAAATTCAATTTTTTAAATTTTGAAACAGAGTAGAATTTATTTCTGTCATTTTCGAAAGCTATTGAGGGAGAAAAAATGCCAAATTTCAACTCAGCTTTTAATTCATTAATATTCCAATTTAAATTCTTCAAAAATCTCTCCAAAGGGCTCATTCCAACCTTCAAAGATATATATGTTCCAAACTTTGAATTAAACAGCCTAGCTTGTAGTGCTTCAACACACACATTCATCTTCATTATTAATAGAAATAAAAATAGAAGTAAATGAAGTTAAAAATATGTAATAAGCTGAAAATGATTTTTAATCTGAGATATCCAAGCAAAATGCATTAGAAAAATAAAGTTTATTTATATGGCAAGGAAGAAGGAAAGTTATTTGAAAACCAAAATAGATTGCATAATTTGCAAACGATTTTTCCCCAAATGCATCAAGCGATTACGATGAAAATTTTCAGTTGCAAATGTACTGGAATTAAACTTTCCTTTGCTAATTTTTTTCTCCATCATTTTGTCAAAAAATAATAAAAGATTTTGTTTTTATTCAGACAAATATATAGAGAAATAAAAAATAAACTAATCTTGAAAACTCAAAAACTCAAAATTTACATTTAAAAACCTTTTTTTTTTAATTTACATTTAAACCTTTTTTTAACACATATATACTTTTTTTAAAAAAAATTTGTCTGTGTTTTAAAACTATGACTCAAAAATGACAGCACCAAAAACAATGCAAACTGATATGAAATTATGATATAAAATTTGTTGGTATTAAAGATAACTGAAAAAAGTCTTATTGAAATGAAAAAATAATAATTTAAAAATATAATTTACTGGATGGCTGAGATTTGTCATACGACCTTGTCACCGGAATTGAAAATGTATACAAATTCTGACTACATTTGTAATGAACGACTGGCTGACATCTGTACGCAAAATAACTCGAAAATGTTAAGAGTAGGGTGCATAAAATTTCGCAGGCATTATACAAAATTTGAAATCATTATGCAAAATTATACAAAATTATTATACAAAATTATAATTTTGTATAATAATTATGTTATACAAAATTTGCATTATACAAAATTTGAAAATGAAAACAGATATTATTCTAAAACACAGATAAGATTACTATACAATGTAATGAAACATAATAGAGCTATTTTGAGGAAGTACAAAAATTATAAAAAGAAATCATTCTATATACATTGATAATACTATTATAGGATATAATTTGTAAGTGATATAGGATATAATTTGTGTATATAACATATTGCCTTAGCTAATCGAATTTTTAGAATGAAACCTTCTTCAATGTAAATATAAGTATTAACCCTCTACACTACCCGGAAGATGAGCTTTTTCACTTTCAATAGATATTTAAAAAACATTTATTAAAATTTTATTAATTAAAAGTTAAGCTGAATTTTAACGTTTTTTTACATGAGACTTTCAAAAATGTTTCACAAAAACAAATTTTGTTCCTTTTCAAAATTTAAAAAAAAAAGAAACTCTTCTTTTTAAGTATGCCAATTTAAAAGTTATACAATTATTTTTTAAATTTTTGGTATTTTTTAAAATTATTTTTTGTTTAATTTCCGACAATAAATTAGATTTTTGTCCAAAATTCAAATCGTTTTCATTGTTTCATCAAATCTTCAATAGTATAATTATCTTTTATAGTTGAAAGCTAAAGCAAAATTATTCTATTTGATATCTATGCAGTTTCCAAGACGAATCAACAGAAAAGAAAAGAAATCAATTTAGCTGAAAAACTAAAAATTAAGTGAACCAGACCTTTACATTTTTAATTGTAGAGCCACATTCAGAAAAGTTTACCTATTTAATAAGTAGATCATATGTAAGAGTTCAAATAAACAACTTTAATGTCTGGTATTCTAACAATATCACGGACATATATCTATGCCCAAAATTTAACAGAAATTAAATACAGCCAATAGGAACTGCCCATACACAGCGGCTTTGAGAGATATGACCGACGCATTAACCATATCACAGAAATCGTCAGCTAAGTAGCGGCAAGCGGCATTGGAAGATTCGTTTGGTTCGGTTCTGCCCATCACCATTCTCTTAAAAGATGGACGCCGTGGCAGAAATACCGATGAACTCAATTTTATGACTTTAAGTGAATGTTGTTTTCATACATACTATAAGTGAAAGATTTTTCTTTGCAGATTTTATGCACCCTTATTAAATACTGAAATAATACTTTAAATAATGAACAAAAAGCTTGTTGAAAACAGCTTACTGAAAAGTATTCATTCATACTTTATGAAATCACATGAAACGGACAGCAATTTATACAAAAATATAGCATGTAAGAAATTTATACATGTGTTATTATGCGTAATATAATTTTTTTTTCTCAAATGAGCATGAATATACATCAGTCAATATCATAACATCATAAAAACTGAATGAACTTTTAAACTTGGACTGCAAAAGTAAAATCTCTTACAAATCATAAAAGTAAATATATAGTGTGGGTGTCCTTAACAAAAACTACCCAAGTTATTATCTTAAAGGTAAAATTTAGTTTCGTGATATTCCATTGGGAAAATGAGAAAAAATATTAAAATGAAATCTGTTATGCATATTTCAATGTATCATGTCAGAACATTATTTTTTGAAAAGCCAAGCATCACGTGCTCGTGCAAGTTAAATTATATTTATATTCATTTTAATCGTTTCATTAAATGAGTCAATTTAATACTGCAAACGATCCAAAAAACTTTGTCTCGCATTGATTACTTTAAAAAATATCACATTTCCTATTTATTTCATTTCATATAATCACGTGCTCAAAATGACATTTTCTGGGTTTTAATTGCTGTAGTCATTAACTTATTTTTTTAAATCAGAGCTTTTGTAAATGCAATAGCAGCACGTTATTAAAAGCTGATTTTTTGAGATGCAGATAATAAAATTATTATTTTTCGCCTACGGATTTTTGTTGACGACAAAAACCTCATCCCCAAAACAGCATCATGTTCTGACATGATAAGAATCACAGAAAATTACAAAATTATGTTCCAGCTAAAGTTCAGTTGATTTGAAAAATTAATAACTTTCTCCAATTTCTTTAAAAACAACCAATTATGATCTGTTGTTAAGATGCTTTTTATATATGTGAATGCTTTTGTGTGTCTCTCTGCAATAATAATAATCTCTCTGTTATAAATAATTTTACTCAGGAAGAAAATCATATAAATTGGAAATTAAATTTTAATAAATATATTTTTTTTTTCAAAGGAAGTTGCAATTCATATACAGGGACAAAAATGGAACTCGAATGTTAGCACTGTATCCCAAAAGCAAAATGTGGGAAGTTTTCTCCTCAATGATAAGTTGTGGGGAGGGGGGGGGAGGGAGAATTTGATCAGAATTACTGAGTGATTCTGATAGGAATTTCTTTGGCACGTGTCGATTTAGGAAAGAGAATCTTGTGGTTGAAAGAAATGCGTAGGTGTTAAGGATTTTCAATCTCTTCACTTGTAGTGGGAGAAAGTCAAGTGTAGCGTCAGCAATTTTTTTTTTTTGGGGGGGGGGGATGTGTAAGAAATAACTAAAGAAAATAGCGAGGTTTGGAACAGGAAATGAGAGAACATTTTAGAATAGAGTAACATGAGTTGTTTAAGATTTACCTTCATAATTCATACCAAAATAAACAAATTCTAAAAGAAGCAGTTTCTAAATTAGAATATTGCTCACACTTTATGTAAAAGTTTATTTGTGAAGAATTTTAATGAAGTTCAAATGCTTTTTCATATAAATATCTTAGAATTAAGAAATAAAATAACCTAATAAGAAATAATAAAGATTAAAATGAAATCTGCTGCGCATATTTCAATGTATCATGTCAGAACATAATTTCTTGAATGGCCAAGCACCCCGTGGTCGTGCAAGTTAAATTATATTTTTATTCTTTTTAATCGTTTCATCGAATGAGTCACTTTGGTATTGGAAACGATCCAAAAAAACTTTGTCTAGCATTTATTGTTTAAAAAAATATCCCATTTCCTATTTATTTCATTTCATATAACCACGTGCTCAAAATGACATTTTTCTAGGTTTTATTTGCAGTAGTCCTTGACTTTTTTTAAAAAAAAAAAATCAGAGCTTTTGTAAATGCAATGGCAAAGCGTTATTAAAAGCTGAATTTTTGAGATGCTGGTGCAGATAATAACATTTCGGATTCTTGTTGACGCCAAAAACCTCAGCCCTAAAACAACATCATGTTCTATCACGATAAAAATTTTTGTAAAATTTTCAATTTCATCTGAGAATTATTGCATGTAAACCAGCATTTCATGTACTCAATACTTCAAATATGGCAAAACTGATAAATTATGCATATTAAGAAGAACTTCTGAAAAAAATGAGTTCTTTTTAAGAACTATTTCAGAAAATTTTATTTTTCGGAAATTTTTGTATAATAAATGATGTTTTTTTTTACTTATAATGTAAGCTGTTTAATAAAATTTTATCATTAATTAATTAAAAAAACAGTAACCGATATCGATAGTTGCCTTCAATTTTGTTCAAAAAAACGTCCCATTAAATACAATGCATATTTCCCACAATTTGTCCAGTATTTTAACATATGGAAGCGATTTTTTGACATTTGCTTCTAACTCACCTCGGCAATTTTTATCACTACTTATCCCGAAAATATTTTTTTTTTTCAAATTTGAGAATATGAAAAATCGCATTGTGCTAAGTCAGGACTGTAAGGAAGATAGGTAACGCAAGATAATGACGAGTAGTCACTGAAACAGACGCACACAAATACGAGTCATGTTTAGTTTTACAGTGAACAATGTGTGCCATCCATTTAAATATTCAGTTATTATGATAATGTAATTTGATCAGTTTCCCTCACTATCAAAGCAGCTGTGTTCATAATCAAGTTTATGAGACCAATCGCTGATGCGCCGGATCCATCTTCATTTGAAAATCTGTTGATATAATCCCTTAAACCAACATCTTTCAATTACTGTACTGAACAGATTCCCGATAATCTCCCTCTAGTACCACATTAACTTCAGATAATAATTTGTTTTATGGAAGAATTTCAATGCTTTTGTTGCTTATAAAATTTATTTTTGACATAGGCGAAAGTTTAATAACAAGTACTTGGTAGGCTTCCAAGCTGTGAGCAACAATATTATAACACGAAATGCACTTCCCTTCTTCATTTTTCTTTCTATTTGTGTAATATTTTGTTAATTTTTGTTAATTTTTTGATTGGATTTAAAAATGTTTTGAGCATTCTTTATTTTAGATGTTTATTGATTGAATATACTTATAAAATTAATTATCATTCTTTATTGAGCAATTTCATTAAATTAATATGATTATTAAGATATTTTTTCATTCTTAATTAAACAATAATCACTTCGCTTAATATTTTTCTTCGAAATATTGTGCGAAAAACAATCCCTCTTAAAGTCTAATAAGGTTTCTTCTTCTTTTTTTTATAAATATGAAAGGGTCGCGATGGTTTTCTCAGGTTCGGAACTAGAGGATTCCAGATTCGATATCCAATGCTACCGAAGAACCATCGTGTAAGCGGCTCTGTTGCACTTTAAATCCAACGAAGTCAAATATCCTCCCTCTCTTGCAATGTAGAAGTTACAAAAGGATACGCCAACCCAGGTGTCGTCTTCGTCATCTAACCTCGGTTCAGAATTATGAGACCCTTCCCAAAATACCCTTAGAGCTGTTTTAAAATGATACGTTAATATAACTGAACTGAACTTTTAATATGAAAATTTGGTTATTTCTTTTCACTAATTGTGGGTTTTTTCTTTAACATCATACTGTTATAAGCGGGCGATCGCCGCGAACGCGCGCAGGAGAATACGTTGGCGACGCTTTACAAGGACTTTCGCGTCAGCTGAGTTGATTTGAATATTCTAGTAGCCCCCAGAACGTTCACCGTGCCCCACGTTGCTTCGCGTGCTTGCTCGCTTGGCTATATAATAGACGGGTTGCCGTAGTTTCGGCAGTGAGTTTACTCTCGGAAGAGAAGCGACTAGTAGTAGCGAGTTGATTACTTTTCTCGCTTGTTATTAGTGAGCTGTGTTTACGTTTGTTGTTAACTTTGTATCATTGAGCTCGCTGTGATTTACTGTTTGCTGTCTTATACGATATATGTTTTGCAGTCTGTGTTTATTGTATTGGCCTTATAAGACTTGTATTTACGCTGTTAGCGACTGTTGACTACTGGATTGTGTTTATCTGAAGTTATACTTTATCAAGTCATCCTGTAAATACTTGTAAATAGCTGTAAATAAATTTTTTTGTGCTGTCCTCAAGTAAAGTCCAATCAATCCGAACCCACTCCATTAAAAACGTAACAATACTATTTCAAACTGTACATTCGTTCCTATCTGTCTTTCCGTACGTCAAGTATCTATTCACTACAAATTGCAGTGAAATCAGCGAAATTCAAAATTATAGGATACTTTTCCGTTAGCCGGGCGCAAGTGAAAAATTGCCAAATAATGTAAAATTACGTTGACTGTTTTATCATTCGCTTCGCTTGGTGACTCGTCTCGTATTTGGTTCTCAACTGGTGACATTTGCGCCTGGCTAACGATAAAGTACCAATTATAGAAAACGTAAAGAGAGAAATGTAAATAAGTCGCATAATCTAGGGATTGTAATCTTCAATAAAAGATCAATAAATTACATTTATTGTCATTTGTTTTTAAAGCATTCTGCAAATCCAATATACAAATATATCTCAACTCTCCACAAAATTTTTTTTAATTTTGTGGAGAGTGTGAATGTGCCCCTCTGTAAAAAGGGGTTGTGCAAGCGAATGTGGTGAGTGTGTAGCTAAGTCGTACTTTTGGCCCTAATTGGCACTACTACAAAAGCAAGAGACGCTCCTTTCGGCTTAAATCTGCTGCTGTATCAGCGGGGAGCTTGTCCAATATGGCAAGTGCCATAAATAACAATAACAGAAAGAACAGTGCCCGTAGCGTATTAGAGAAACCACACACAAGCTACAAGTATATAATCTCTACATCATTGGGCTTTGACATTATTTGCATTAAAGACGAGCAGCGACTACCCGATATGATTCGTATTTAGAAAGGTTTTTTTTTTCGGTCTATTGAAATTTGACACAGCAAGCAAGAAAAGCAATAAGCAAGAAAAAATATCGCATATTAAATTACATTGTCATTTGGAATTATTTTTTTAATAAGCTTGTGAAAATAAACCCTGACAAAGAAACAACCTTTTGAGGAAAGTGACTCCAGATTTAATATAATGACTCGTTTTAAATGCAAAAACCATGGATCAAATTTTACCGTTTCTGAATTATTATGATATTGAAATATGAGCTTATGTAAATTACAGTTTGTAAAGATAGTCAAATCCTTTATTGATTTGATTTTAATTTAATATAGATCTATATTTTAGATGCTAAACTTGTGTACCAAAGTTTATCGATGTAGCACCTTTCGTTTTGCATTTATCATTATTATCATGCAACGAAAATCGGCAAAACGAGTAACCCTTCGATGCATTTCGCTCATAGTTTGTTAGAATTCTTTAAATTTAATTATATGACCAGATAACGAATTACTTTCATAAAAGTTGAAAGAATTTTTGAACTATCGTTTTTACGAACAGATGTCAATCCAAAAATGTATTTTTCAGACTTAGGAAGCTCTAGGAATTAAAAAAAATTTAAATCTTAAGTTTGAATTTTTTGGCGACTGCAATATTTTCTCTTTTTATACTTCGTACATGAGAAAGAAAGAAAAGCATTACTGTATAAATTATACTTAAAAATATTTCATAAATTTTGGAAAAATTGGAAATAAATATAAATGAAAATAAAACTGGTTCTATAAAAATATTTTTTTATCATGTGATAAAATGATGCTGTTTTAGTTTGAGATTTCTGAAGCATTAAAATGCATAGGCAACAAATTGGAGATTTATCACTTTTTTTAATCACTTTTTTTGCTTTTAGGATTATTAGAAAATATTGCAGAAGGCGAAGCGAAATATTTAGTGATTTATCACCAACTAAAATTATAACTTGATTTCAAAATTATTCATTCATTAAATTCTTACGAATTGTCTTAATTAATCTAAGTCATTAACTACTTTATATATATATATAT
>JAOUZG010006535.1:7197882-7208252 GCA_026289955.1 Argiope argentata
TATTCGATCTCTAATTTGTTCATCAATGGAAATTTTAATAGTATCGCATTTTGAAGCAAAATGCAAAGAATGGGAAAAACACAGGAAATAAGTTGAATAATGTTAATGAATAAAAAATTGCTAAAATGATTAAAACGACCAATATTGACCCTCCAGTTGAATATCTCACTCCTTTGGCGGATTGGCAGTCAATCCATTAGCAGCTGCGTCCCGGTTTTTGCAGTTTTAGAGCGTTTATTTTTACGATTACAGATTATTATGGCATCATATTATTATTGCGCAACATATAGTATGAGTTCACTTAGTTTGAAAAATATTTGAACTTATCCGCTGACTACGTATCTAATAATAAGTGATTTTAAAAAAATTACGCAGTCAAAGAGTCAACAAATTACGTAAGAAAATATAATGTCTGGAAAAAAAAAAGAATTTAAAAATTATTATTTGAACTGATTCAGTTATAGTTTTTAGTCAGTTTAGAATGTTTTTCTAGTCAAATATTCTTATTTGTAAAACCTCTAACTAAAAAGAAAAGAAGAAAAAGAAAAGAAAAGAAAAGGCATTAAAAAAAAACTGGTCTACGCAATTTGAATTGATAGCATCTGAAGGCATTCGAGCACTTAATTCAAAAGTACAAAAAAAAGAGAGAGATTGTTATTCACGACGCACAGCTCAAGAAGAAAAGAAGCGTGAATCTTTAAAAAGAAAAAAAGAAAAGAAAGAGAGAAAAAAATAAGGGTGTGACGCATTTGTAAATAACCTTGAGTCCTTAGGCAGACACCAACAACGTGTCGAATACTAACCTTTTTTTTATCTCGTTAGGTGGTGATGAACGGAGAATATGGCCAACAGGACGTGTTACCAGTTGAGTAACCTTGAACAATTCGGTACCTTCTTTCTCCGAATCTCAAGGCTGTCATACATTATACAACATATGGAGGTCGAGTCCCTGTAGCGCAGTGGATAGCGCGTTGGACTTCTAATCCAAAGGTCCCGGGTTCGAATCCCGGCAGGGATGTGCTGATTAAGCGGTCGTTTGCTTAAAATTTTTAGAATGTCTTGGAACTTTATTGCAAACAGTAGGACCTAAAAAACAATTCCGAAAACATCAAAATGATGCCTTCACTTCGTTCAAAAGTGTGCTCTATAAGAAGTAAAAATTTTCTAAATTACGTTGTAATAATAATAAAAAAAAGAGCTTTAATGAAAATGAAATCGTTAAGTATTTATTTAGAGATGGATATAAAAATGTCCGAATAAAAAATTGAACCCTTAATCCCAATTTCGGCACTTTTTCTTATCAACACTTCTGTCCTTCTTAGCATATATACAGCAAGTAAATTAATTATTTTTGTGCTTCATTCCAAGATAAGAAAAGGGATGTGTTTACCCATTTTTATTTCGTACGAATGCGAAGCATAATTTTTTATCGAATCAGAGGAGATGGTATACACAATCAATCACTAGTTCAAAAACAACATGAAAAAAAATAATAATTTTAGATAAAAAACAGTTTCTAAATCAGCGACGAGGCAAAAATTAAACTACAGAACAAAGAGTTGTAAAGTGCTAAATAAAAATGAGAGTTATTTTAAGTAAAAGGTGAATTTAAATATGAACTAAAGAAAAACAAATGAAAAGGTTATTCAAAATAAAAGATGGTGCTTAGAATAAATTTAACATAATTGATTAAGTAATATTTAAGCAATTCTACATTGTCAGTCTGTTTCTGAAAGGTGGGGGATGGGGTCATTTCCCAGTCATGTAGGTCAAAATGTTACAGAGTAAAATATATTCTGGCCGTTTTAACTGAATTTGATGATACCCATTTAGAAATTATTAAACTGGAAATTCATCAAAACAAAATTATTTTTTTCCTCTGACTTCATTGTTTTTTAGAAACATGCCGAAATTTCAAAATCGATAGTTTCGAAAAATTTTGCATTTTTCTATTGAGGATTTATAGTGATTTTATCTGTTACACTAAAAAATATAACAAACCCTTTGATAATTCACATTTAAGACAATTTATTTATGAAAACTCTTCTATGCAGAAAATATTTAATGTATGTAAATAAAAATATACAAAATGTAATGGAAACGATAAATATGAACTCATGATGGAATATGAGTAAAGAAAGATATTGTACCTAGGTGGCTGTTTATAAAAATAATTTTCTTTAAAAAAACCTTAGGTAAAGTCTAACGTTGCACTATTCTATCTTTATTAGTGGTACTATCTTTATTGTAGTGAGTCATTAAAAAATGAACTACAATTTTTAAATTGAATATATATGTCATTTAAAAAGTGCGTTAAGATAATATAGTACTCCTGTAAATGTTAGAAGGTTCAACCACCATGCCTTATCTTAGAGCAAAGATAAGAAAGCAGGGGAAAAGAAGAAAAACAAGAGAAAAAAACGAAAAAGAGAGAAAAGAAGAAGGAAAGGAAATGAAAAAAGAAAAGAAAGAAAGAAAAGAAAAAAGTAAAAGAAGAAAAGAAGGAAAAAAGAAAAAAATAAAGAAAAGAAAAGAAAAAAATAAATACTAAATAAAAGACTAAAATATTTATTTTGTGGTTTTAATGATGATTAAATATGTTGTAACAGTTATTGACAGTGTTGACGATTTAAAGATTGTATTAACTTTCCTTTTTTTCTAAATAAAGTTATTTAAGATGTAAAAAAAAAAGTCTGTATCTTTTAAACTGCATGCGATACTTCAACCAAACCTTGTTCTTCAAACCTATCTTCGTAAAAAAAAATCGTGAAATACCAATTTTAACTTCAGGATTAAAACTAAGGCTTTTTTTTCGTAAATCAAAGTTGTAACTCACACTTTTACTCCAACGGCAATAGTAAAAATTAAAAAAAAAAATAAAGCAATGATTTCAAAATATTTACTTCAATGAAATAATTTTCAATTTTACTTAATAGCAGTAGTAAAATATGAGATAACAAAGCTAGATTTTCTGACTAAACAAATAACTACAACTAAATCATTGCCTTTCCTATACTATGGTATGCATAAGGTTCCAAGGTAATACATACTTTTCTAAAATCATGATACTTCTTACACACTAAGGGCTACGTATAACTGATTTTTTTGACATACATAATGCATATTTTTATTTGCACAGAAGAATACAAAAAGAAAACGTTGCAATCATCGAAAAATTCGAGGGCGATATTTTGACGTATCTTTATTTTTCGGACTTACCAGAATTAGAAAAACATATTTTTGGAATTATGTCTCTTTGTTTGTGAACATGACAATTAAAAAAAAAACACTTTCAGTTTGACGAATGAATTCTGAAATATATACTTAGACAGACCAAATTTGTAGACTTCAGTCAAATTTTGAATGGAATTCATTAAGAAGACATCTTTCTTTCTGACTGATTAAAGTATAAATAATAAAGATTAAAATGAAATCTTCTATGCATATATTTCAATGTTTCATGCCAGAACATCATTTTTTGGTCGGCCAAGCTCCACGTGCTCGTGCGAGTTAAATTGTATTTTTATTCATTTTTATTGTTTCAATGAATTGGTAACTTTAGTATTGCAAAGGATCCAAAAAAAACGTTGTCTCGCATTTATTGTTTAAAAAAGAATCACATTTCCTATTTTTTTCATTTCACATAATCACCTGCTCAAAATAACATTTTTCTATGTTTTATTTGCTGTAGTCATGAACTTATTATTATTAATAATCAGAGCTTTTGTAAATGCAATAGCAACATTATTAAAGTTGTTTTTTTTTTGGAGGACACTCGTACAGATAATAAAGTTTTTATTTTTCGCTTATGGATTTTTGTTGATGCTACAAAACCTCATTCCTAAAACAATGCCATATTCTGACTTGATAAAAACGATAGAAAAGAAATTAAAGAGTTTAATAGATAAAATTTAGTATATATATTTAGAATCTAAATTGTAGGCAAATATCAAGGCAAATATTTCGAACGAAATTTGTTAAAATGTCAATCCTCAGTTTGTCTGTATTGTCAGATGCGTTCCTACATAATAATTCAAAAACCCGAATCAATTGAGTAAAATTTAATTAAATTAGTTAGTTTAGTTAGTTTTTAGTTTGAATACGTAAATTTAAATTACAGAATTATGTAACATTTCGGCTTCGATTAGTATGAAAAAAAATTTAGATAATAAAAATTTGATTTTCTGATTCTTGGCTACTAACTGCATTTCAACAACCATCTAAAGATCAATGCTAGATATTTAAAATGCTATAGTCACATAAAAAAGGTAAAACTACAGTTGTGCAATATCATGCATTTAACGCACAAGTATTGATTTTCCTTATTCTATTGTGAGAGCTGTTGGCATTCAGGACTTTGCCCTTGGTCTGTAATTTAAGGATGTGAGAGAAGGAATAAAATAATACTAGAGAACATGCCTGAATGTTTCGGAGAGAGACCACTACCCGTTGATTCTACTTAGGAATATCTCTTTTCTGCTGGTTGCTCAACAATAGTTTCTAACAATCCCCAATAATTTTTCACTGCAAAAAGTCTTTGACTTTTTAAAGATCGAGAAATGATTCTAACTGAGATTGTGCTATTGAAGATCATTAGTGCATTTTTAATCATTCTGCTGTTAATGGCGAAGCTTGGTCAAGGAAGTGCCGATTCAGCCATCGTCCTTGTGACTACTGTTTGCAATTGCAAGGACTCTTCTGAAATAACCCTCGCACAGCTTAAGAATGTTTCATCTAATTAAATTAAAATAAATGTTTATTCTAGCCTTTTGAATGTCATAAATTAATACGTTGAAAGAAACGAACTGTACCGCTTAGGATGAAAATATGCATTTATTAGAATACTCAACAAGTACACAGATGTCTTACATATTCAACTATAAATAATGATATATGCTAATAATAAAGAAGTATATATGTTTATGGTTGGGGGAGGGAGAATATATACATAAAAAAGGAGTTGTTACATCTTTTTGCGAGGCGTTCGGGGTGTTTCTGGTATAATTGCACTTCTGGGAGCAAAAATGTGTAATATAAAATAAATAAAGATTAAAATGAAATCTGCTATGCATATTTCAATGTATCATGTCAGAAGATTATTTCTTGAAGGGCCAAGTATTGCAAACGATTCAAAAAACTTTGTCTCGCATTTACTGTTTTAAAAAAAATATCACATTTCCCATTTATTTCATTTCACATAATCACGTATTCAAAATGACATTTTTCTAGGTCTTATTTGCTGTAGTCATTAACTTGTTTTTTTTTTTTATATCAGAGCTTTTGTAAATCTAAAGGCATCGCGTTATGAAAATCTGATTTTTTGAGATGCTCATGCAGATAATAAAATTTTTATTTTTCGCCTACGAATTTTTTTTATTTTTCACCTGCGGTTTTTGTTGACCCCATAAAACCTCATTCCTAAAACAATATCATGTTCTGACATGATAAAAATCAAATTTTTAATAATTTTTAATGATTTTTTAATTTCAATCAAATTTCTAATTAAAATAGTTAAAAATCAAACAATTGAACAGATATTGGCGTTTATCCGCCATTAGTTGCATACATATTATTATACAAAAATAATTTTCACTTCTTTATAAAATTTTATAAAAAGTAACCTATTATTTTGTCATGCATTTTTTTACTAAAATTTGACCGATTTTTATAAATAAGGCTTTTTATTATTTAATAAATTCATTTCATTATTGCAATTAAATTGCAGTCATTTCTATTGTTTCACGAAATACTAAATCGCTTTAGTTTCTTCCATTGTTATAAAATAAGAAACATTCTGTCCATCATCTGGTCAATTTACATGCGAAAAAAAGCGAAATTACAGCATTGCGAAAGACAGTATGCAAATTGTAGAGCTATTACATGGAGAATTGCATTTCTTATGGCAACATAATATCACGGAACTCGATTTCTTTAAAGAGGTCTATGCATACAATAAACAGAATTGATATAAAGCCATTGAAATAGCATAACTTTAATATATATCGCAATAAATGGATGCCTCGTTATCTGTCTGCGGCTCAAAATTATCAAATCCGTTCCAAACTAGCCCGCCCTAGTGTTGCTTTATGATGGGACGTTACTATAATCAAACTTATTTACACTTAAGCTGTTGAATCCATCTACTAATTTCTACGCATGTAGCAATTTTCGTTTTGTAATTATAAAATATATTTGAATTCAGATAGATGTAATGTTCATTTTAGGATTTCGAGACTGATTTTTTGAAGGTTATGTTTCGCTAAGAGGAGGTACATAGAAAGATGAGCAGTTATTACAACCTGCTCCTGCACAATGAATAATCTACTTACTGTATTGCTAGATATAAAAATCCTCTCCTTTCATCTTTCATCTCACCCCATTTTTGACCAAGTAAACTCCTCGTAAAAACCCAAAGAATTTTTCCAATCTTAGAATGAACAGTACAGACAAACTTTCTGAGAAAATTTTTTGAAAAGAATTAGGCAGATGAATCTGATTTTAAATCCACATTCACATTTCATTCGTCTATCTCAAAACGTTTTTGAGTCATCGTATTCAGAGCAAACAGACATAATTCCAGAAAATGTGTGTTTCGGACTCAGCAAGATTCAGTTTTATAAAGAAAAAAATTAATCATTTAAATACATCATATCAATTCACTGTTATCATCATATCATTGTTTAACCTATTAGTCGCAATAACACTGAAAACAGCACATAAAAATGTATAAATCCTTTTCAAATATCCAGAATTTACTTTACTTTTTGCTTCGACATACTCCAGGCTATTATGAGCAAAAGACGCACAAAGAATAAATAAAATATGCATTTATATTTAAAAATAATTTTTAATTTATTAAAATGCCGTATTCCCTGACTATAAATAAAATCACTACAAGGGACCTATTTGCAAAACAAAAACATTTTGGTGTCTCTAATGAATAAAACTCAAATGAGGCATTCATTTTAAATCCCGATATACTACAATTTAAACTACATAATAAAAGATGTCCCAAAATGAAACCAAGATTTGAATTCACTTCTATTCGTGCATTAAAAAAATTAGCAAACTTATTAAGAAACCATTTGGCAGTTGATAGTTTAGAACCAGTAAAAATGAGGTGTTACACGATAGAGCAACCTGCTACCACAAGATTTGAATTAAATAAAAAAACACAGTTTTTTTTCTTTAAATTATTATATTTTTATTAAACTTAGTATACGGAGGATAGGGTTATAGGGATTGGGTTAAATAGAGCAAATGACCTCCACGGTTTTGCTGGTACATACTCATTTTTTTCTCGTAATGTTACATAAATGTGACTAAATTTCATTTATGTGGCGTTGAATTTTCTCTTTCAATGCCCGCGTACTTTTGGACTTGTTGGAACAGAATTTTGACTTGAAATAATCTCATAAAATGAGATCCGGTGATGTTAAATCATAGGATCTAGGGAGACTGTTCTCAGATCTTGGAACTGTGGCTGCTAGACTTTGATTATTTTTGAAATATTACTCAACAATGAAAACTCGTCTTTCTATTGTGTAACGTTCCATTTTTACTAACCCTAAACTATCAGCTGCCAAATGATATTTTTTCAAAGAATTTCCAACACTTCACTACAAAAACTGGTGGTAAATTCAAATCTTGCAATGATTTTGGGACGCCCTTTACAAACAAGGAATGAAATATCTATGTTTTATCATCACACAATCAATTAGATTATTTCTTCTTAAATTATTTTTTGTCCCGGGGAAAACAGTGAAATATCGTAGGCACAGATATAGTCCTCCAGACTGCCATCCTTGTGCAGGTATATTTACAGTATTAATTACTGAATTTCTGCTAAAAATGTCATTCATCTCGCTATCGAGGCAAAATTTGACCACATCCTACAGCACGATTTTCCGAATCTCAGACCAATCACAATTGTTGATTCCTCCGTTTATACACTTCTACTGCATCATTTGTCTAATATCTGATTGGCTTCTTGATTTTTAGGCGCCAAAATCATCGGATTCCTTGACTTGACCTCTTGACCTTTCCACCAAGTCGCACTTCTCGTTTCCGGCCTGGACTACTGAGTATCCGGAGGATATTAATGATTCTCGGATTTCTTTTTTTGAAGGAGATTGGAGCATTATTTTCAAAACACAGAAAATGGTTGCATTAAGTTTTTCAACACGCCTTTCATATTCGGAAAAACTCATACAAAAAAATTATAATTGAAATTTCAAAAAAAGTTGATAATAATAATAATAACTCTTAAATTTCAAACCAATAATTTTTAAAAATTAAAAAAAAATTGCAGCATGACGGGAAGATTTGATAAAATCTCGAGTTCGAATTTTTTATCTATTACAATATTTTATCATTGCATTCGAAAAAGTAATCTTAAGTTATCAAAATATTTGCAATCATATTTTCAAGCATTTTTTAATTGTTTACACTTCAAACAATAGTTTAATCTATTTAAAAATTTCTTTACAGAATAATATTTGCCAGCTTTCTGGCACAGAGGTAGCGCGTCTTCCTCGTGTTATGAGAGTCCCGGGTTTGAGTCCCGGTTTGGGCATGATTGTTCTTCTGTGTTCTATCTGTGAGATGTGTGACTGTGCCCCCCTGTAAAAAGGGGCTGTGCAAGCAAATGCGGTGAGAGTGTAGCTAAGTCGAACTCTTGGCCCTAGTTGGCGCTACTTCAAAAACCAGAGACACTAATTTCGGCTTAAATCTGCTGCTGTATCAGCGGGAGGCTTGTCCATAGGCAAGCGCCATAAGTAACAACATATATATGTGTGTGTGCGGGCATGTGTTATTGTTGTTGCGTCATAATAAGACGAAAAACAAATTCGCAAGTATTGAAGCAAAAAAATATTTTAATTGACACATTCGATTGCTCCAAACAGCTCTATAATTTAGACCAAAGAACAATACTTTAAACTTCGTTTGTTTATTTTGATGTATTTTTATGTTGCTATATTCGCAAACACAGTAACGAATAAATATAATTTCAAAAAGCATTAGTGTTTTTCGAGTTTATATCGTAAAACTTTGGAACTTTTTCATTTAAAAGGATGTAATTTAAGATCAATTATGATGATGCTTTCTACTAGTACGACTTCATATTCAAGAATTTTGCAAAGAATTTTTAAATTTACATTCACAACAGTATTTTAGAAATTTTAGTTACTTTATAAAGTATACTCTTATTTTATTCTATTCTTTCTAATGTATTGTTTCAAAAAGACTTTCATTGTCTTTTGAATTATTTAAAAGATAGTTTAAAACTCAAATACTATAACACAAAAAGTTTTTGAAAAAAAAAACTGAACTTTTATTTTTAACTAAGAGACCCTTCTAAAATTTAATTTCATACATTATAATACAGGACCAAAGATTTTTCACTCAAATTTCTTTGAATAAAATTAATTACAACTTAACTTTATAAAAAGAAAACAACTTTTATAAACTGTGAAAAATTTTTAATGTCAAATTTTGTAAGTTCTAGGAATATCAAAACAATTTTAACACAAAGAAGTAACTGAGAAGTTATTTTTTTTTCAAACTAAAATTCTCTTTTGTTCATTTAATTAATTTTAAATTCGATGGAGAACTCATGTTCTTTTATGCGAATCAATTTCCTTCAAACAAAAAAGATTTCATGCAGATATGAAATCTATAAACTGCAAAAGAGTATCCTTATCATTTACCTTAAATTTAATAAAGCAATTTGGAAAAAAATAAAGCAAGGCTGATGTTTAATAAAAACAAAACTCTCTCAAACCTCTCTCTCTCAAACAAACCTCTGCCTCTCAAACAAAACATAATTTGCTAAATTTGCTGTCATTTTTTGGCAAAAGTTTGGTGATTATAAACATCTCAAAAATTTATTTCTATTTAATTGCAGCATTTTTAAATATTCAAATGAAAATTTTAGAATTTAAATGGAAAATTTAATTTAAGTGGAAAATTTATGTATTTAAATGAAAAATGGATATTTAATGGAAAATTGTCTTAGCAACACTTTTTAAATATTTATTTATGATTCTTGTCTTGATTTGTTCAAAATTTGTTGTCAACTATAATGGATGAAATACCACAGTCAAGAAAAATTGGTGAAGCAAAATTTTAAATAAAAATTAAAAGAATGTGACAATGCAATTAGTACTTGAATTTTGCTTCGTTAGGAAAATTACAAAGGAATTTTGATTATTTTGTATTAATTTTATCTTTTGAATTTCTAAGCTCAAAACGCATATAGATACATATTGCGGCCTGCGCACAATTTTCTAACTAACGTGTCTTTCTCGCGTATTTTCTATGTAATGTGTCTTTCTCGCCTATTTTCTAACTAATGTGACTTTATCGCA
>JAOUZG010006535.1:7210223-7223299 GCA_026289955.1 Argiope argentata
TATATATATATATATATAATTGAAGGCAAAGAATAAGTGAAGCTCGAAATCGCGTAGACAATGCATAAAGCATAAATGGCAATATTCATCAACATCTTTTCATCGTGTATATTTTCACCTGCTTTTACCAGTAGTGTATTATTATTATGTATGCTTCTTTATATTTTTAAACATCTTTCAAAGTAGATGCGTTTTTAAAAGGTTTATCTGCTTTTACCAACATTGCTTTTTCAAACTGGTTTCAACTGGTTAATGACTTAAATTAATTAGGACAGATAAAGACTTAAAAATAGTAATGTTAATACATGATAGCTTGAAAATTGTAATCATAAATTTCATTTTTTTTTCTTTTTTGTAAAGAAGTTGATTTGTTCCAAATTTTCCGAACTTGTACTGGTAATTAATTATATTAGCATAAAACTTCATTCAGTTTTTAAATTGAATTTTTCTATTCTTCTAAAATATTATTAACTGTATCAATCTAACAGTAATTTTTTTCCCAAAAATTTAATCATTTTTGAAGCGATTTAAATAGTTATTATAGTAATTTTCAAATTTTTTTAACATTTCTAGAATTTTAAAACCTAAATTTTTTTAAAACGTTGATTTTTCTTAGCACAATTCTGTGAAAGAAATAACGATTAATATTTTATAATTATATTTAAAAACAGCGCGAAAGGTTTTATTAAGGAATTATCTAATAATATATGATTACTTAACATTGTCACTCACTTAAATCATTAATCTCTTATACCTCATTTTATGATATCACAGCAAAAAGGTTAAAGAATAAATATTAAGAAAAAAATAAACGCCGTAGCTTCAATATACGAGTTTTAGATGATTAATTTGTGATTCTAAACTCATCATACTGTAATCCTCTCTTTAATCGTTAATTATATTTGAAATGTTCAAAAAATATAGTCGTTACATTTTTAATTCAATATAATTACTTTTTCATGTACGAAACATGCAAAAGGTAGTATTTTAAGTAAAAAAAAAACAACATAGATTTTGACGGAACTCTGTATTTTAGACTTCTCTGTATTTAAATGCCCATTTCTGTATGTTAATTACACTATTTAATTTTGAAGGAAATCTATTCAGGAGAAGTCAGTTTGTCTGACGTCAGAGGAGAAGCTTTTTGCAAAACGAAGGGTGTCAGAAGGGAGATGAACAAAAATTGATATGTCAATTTAATTTCTAAAAGGTAGATATGTAACCAAATTTGTAAACATATCTTTGAAGCAGTCCACTATTAGTTCATATTTCCAAAACAGGTAAACATTATAACGAAAAATAAAAAATAATTAAAGTGAAATACGCTATGCATATTTCAATGTATCATGTCAGAACATCATTTCTTGAACGGCCAAGCACCACGTGCTCGTGCAAGTTCAATTATATTTTTATTCATTTTCATTGTTTCATTGAATGAGTCCCTTTAGTATTGCAAACTATCCAAAAAAACTTTGTCTCGCATTTGTTGCTTAAAAAATTTCCCATTTCCTATTTATTTCATTTCATATATTCACGTGCTCAAAATGGCATTTTTCTACTTTTATTTGCTATAGTAATTAACTTATTTTTTTAAAAAAATAAGAGCTTTTGTAAACAGGATGGCATCACGTTATTAAAAACTGATTTTTGAAGATGCTCGTTCAAGAAAATAAATTTTCTATTTTTCGCCTACGTTTTAAAATGCTTACATTTCGTCTACTGATTTTTGTTGACGCCAGAAACCTCATTCCCAATATAACATCATGTTCTGAAATGATAATAATTGAAATATATGAAAATTGGTATGCAATTCTCTGGTTACAATTGTAATTCTGTACCAAATTTTGATTTTAATCTGCCGGAAAAATGGCGTACAAAATACATATTCGTTTTCTGGTTTTTTTATATGAACCTTATTCCAAGAATTAATTTAAAAAAATGTCACCAAAAATTACACTTTAATGGATTTTTCGTAAATATAGTTCCCTAATGGAATATGGGTAATATTACACAAATAAGTCTATTATGGAATATGCGAGAAAGTTTCTTGGAAACAACCGTGGCTCGTTCTCAGAAAATACACAATTAGTTTGTTATTCTAGTTCAGTTCTGAGAACTGGTGACGATTTTAATGTGCATTTCATAAATTTATTTTTTTATTTTACTTATTATTGTAATTATAGTTTCGAATTATATTTCTAAAAGGTCTTAACGGACCATACATTCATTTTAATAATCTACTTGTGTATTCTCTTCCTGGAGGAGTTTTCCTTTTTTTTAATTGCTCCGTTTTGAAACCATTAATTTGAAACATAATCTGGCTGAATAGTTATAATTATGCAGCATTGAGATTAATTTTAAAATAAAAAGTAATATAACAAGTTTAAAATAGCAAATAATAATTTAAAAAAGCAAGTAAAATAACATGTTTAAAATAGCAAATAATAATTTAAAAAAGCAATTAAAATAACATGTTTAAAATAGCAAGTAAAATAACATGTTTAAAATAGCAAGTAAAATAACATGTTTAAAATAGCAAGTAAAATAACAAGTATAAAATACCAAGATAATAAAAACAAGTAACTTTTTTTAGTTAATCAACAACGGTTTCCCAACTGAAATCCTTCACCAAATAATTTTAAAATCAATGAATAATAACCGTAATTTCATTAATAAATATTATCCAATAACTATTCTTCTATTAAATTTTTTTTAAAAAATGCTACCAAACTTATTTTGATGAAAAAGGATGTTCCAAAATTAATGCAGGATTTGAATTTTCCACAATCGTGCTGTTAAGTATTGACAACTCTATTAAAAAACCTTTGACAACTGATAGTTTAGGGTTCGTAAAAATGGAGAGTTACACGATAGAACATGTTTACAGTTTTGAGTAATATTTCAAAATAAAATTCTAGTGGCCAGTTTGTGTATATTAGTATCATATCAGAACATGATGCAGTTTTTTGGATGAGGTTTTTGAAGTCAGCAAAAATCCGTAGGTGAAAAATAAAAATTTTATTATCTGCACGAGCCTCTCAAAAAATCAGCTTTTAATAACGTGATGCTATCTCATTTACAAAAGCTCCGATTTAAAAAAAAAAATAAGTTAATGACTACAGCAAATAAAATCTAGAAAAATGCAATTTTGATTGTATGAAATTAAATAAATGGGAAACGCCGAAAACCTCATTCCCAAAACAACATCATGATCTGAATCCCACAGGCGAAAAATAAAAATTTTATTACCTGCACGAGCATCTCCAAAAATCAACTTTTAATAACGCGTTACCACTGCATTTACAAAAGCTCCGATTTACAAAAATAAGTTAATGACTACAAGAAATAAAACTTAGAACAATGTCATTCTGAGCACATTATTATACGAAATGAAATAAATAGGAAATGTGGAATTTTTTAAAACAATCAATGCGAGACAAATTTTTTCTGGGTCGTTTGCAATACCAAAGGGACTCATTCAATGAAACAATGAAAATGAATAAAAAATGTAATATAACTTGCACGAGCACGTGGTGCTTGGCCGTTCAAGAAATGATGTTCTGACATGATACAATAAAATTTGTACAGCAGATTTCATTTTAATCTTTATATTATGTTTGCCGTGATTCAACCAAGATTAGACTAAAATGCAGGTTTCAAATATCTGAATACATTTCTTTAAATACTACTTATGGCTTTTATGCATCTATTAAGTAATTTCCCAGTTTTTTCAAATATATTTATTTTCTTAAACCCATAAAGATAGTTGGCGTGACCAGATGTTAATTATTAACGTGAAGAAGGCTATTTTGTTGGTAAAACACATCTGGAATGTACGGTTCGAAAAGGATAGCACTACCACTATTGCTAGGTGGCAGTTACAGCGTTAGTTAATTCCCTGTAAAGTGAAAACGGTCAACGCGTGGTGGTTTCAGCATTAATTAATTTTTTGCAAAGTAAAAGGTTTCTACTATCTTGAGAAGAAACCTAGAAAGTATATCCTGATAGTAAGTGTAACCTTTCCTGTTAATGTTGAAACCAGCATTTGCTTGTCTTCCAAAGCAATCGTCTTATTCGATCTCGCGTTTACTTCCTAAATTACGTCCTACTAATTTAGTGAATTGAAAAAAATATACTGTTTAATGGTATTTTTTAACTTTATTTGAAAATATATGATGAATTCCCCCAAAATATTTATTGTTTTTACGTGAATCAGAAGAGATTTCATTATTCTAAATGCAAAAAGTTGTGTTATTTGATATTGAAATTTATTTTTGATTTTTCGTTTAAAAGCCTATCAAGCCTCTCGAATTGTTTAGAAAATTTGAGTTCTTGATAACATTTAAAAAGATCTTTTGGTTTAAAAATATATATTTTTAGTTATTTATATTCAAATTATTTCAATCGGAATTAAATAAATTATCTGCATGAAAATAATTTCATTTTTTTTTTTGCTTGTTTGAAATAAAACAAAGCAAGAACAGATTAATTTTTTTTTAAAAAAAAAGACTAGTAAATTACTTCTATTAGTCTCACTATCTTCAAAAACCAATTTTCTACAGTATTTTGAATTTTAAATTAACAAATCAAAAGTGAAAATAAAAATTCTTTATAAAACACAAAGAGAAGAAATAGCATTAAAAACCAAGTGCTTTTCATTTTTTTTTCATTATTACCACATAACAGTTTTTAATTGAAATGATAGTTGCTGCAGTACTTTTAAATATCTTGCGAAATACATAAAGCTAAGTTGAAACAATGTAGATTTTTTTTTGGCTTATTCTTTTTTATTCAATAATGTGGTTTCAAATGGTCTATAATATTAAATATTTTAGTCTTAAATACTATTTAGGCTTTTAGCTGTTCAACTATATAACGCATATATAAAATAAACAAATAAAAATATATAAAGGATATATCCTTTTTTTCACACCCTCGTATACAAAGTATAGAAAAAGTACTGTAATCGTAAAAAAAAAAAAAAAAAAAAAAAAAAAAACATGATTTTGGTAAATCTCCACTTCTGATTCCTCCAAGCAAAAAAAACGGTTTCAAAAACGATTCCAAAGAGAGAAAGATGAAATTTGTAGAATTCTATCAAATTTTAAAGGAAATCCATTCACAGGAAGTCTATCAGTCCAACTGCTCGAGGACAATTGAACTCGTTTACCATAAAACTTGAACAGCTAAATAGATAAATTTGGTACTCAGATCTAGCAAGTAAAATGTAGAATTTTTATAAAATTTAAACCAAATTTGTCGACGAGTTAACTGTCTACTGGTATTCGTTCGATTATCTGCAAATGCAACGTTTCAAGTCAATGAAATTTGGTATGTGATCGTATTATTTGCATAATAATTCGGTGTAAAATCTTGATTTCAATCGGTAGAAAAAATTTTTTATACAAAATACGTATTTAATTGTAGATTCAGTAAAAATGTTGCAAAAGAACGTCTAAAATGGCCATAGATTAAAATTCAGAAGATACATTCAATTCAAGGAGATTTAACTAGAATTAAAAAGTAATAATTTTTTTGAAACAAAATGAAAATTTCGCAATTGCTAATTTCTTTAAATAGAAATATCAAGCCTCATGGGTAATTTTTCCTCATGGGTAATCATGATTTCTCCGTTATCTAGGCGTTCTGGATTCGATTCTCGGTTCGGGTATGGTTGTTCTTCATCTATTCGATGTGTGAATGTGCCCCTCCCTTAAAAAGGGCTGTGGAAACGAATGTAATGCGTGAGTATCTAAGATGTACTCTTGGCCATTGTTGGAGCTTAAAACAAGAGACACACATTGGCTTAAAATCGCTGACTGTGTCAGCGAGCTTATCCAAGGCAAATGCTTTTAGAAACAACAGAAATATTAAAGAAATACACTTTCTAAAATGGCAGTTGTTTTGAATTGCATTCTGTTATGTATTGTTCAATAAACCAGTGGTTGTGATATACAAAATGTTCTCGCATATTTTTCAATAAATGTTACTATGGGTTATTAACCCATTAACTGGTTTATTTTCTATACTGGCTAATAAGATGATACCTTCTATTTTAGGAATATTTTCTTATTTTGTTTCAAATGGAAATCCATTGAATACATGACTTATCTATGTATTCGAAGTAATTTTCATATTGAATTATAATCATTACGAGTGGTTTATTTTTTAGCTTACAGCTATTAAAATTCAATAAATCGATGCATGTATGGCATACGGGCAACCAATTAAGGGGTTAAACGCATGCCATTGACAAACAATAGTAATGAAAGAGCCTATTAGCGAGCGATCTTTGATGATCTTTTATTTTTGGCCGCCAGATCTTCTTTTATTTTATCGCCAGAATACGATTAGTACATAAATACCAGAAAATCGAATATGAATTTTGAATACTTTTTTCCCAACCGATTAAAACCAAAATTTGTCTCAGAGTCCTAACAGTAATAATAAAATCAAACTATGTGATATTTAAGTAATTGCGTTTTTGAGATATCGCGTATATATTCTTGTGAAAGAACAGACAGATAGATTGGCCAACCCCTTGATAAAAGTGATTCAAAATTTTCTAAGATTCCATACTGTAATTGCTAAAAACGTGAATCAATTTTCATTTATTTATGTTAATGCGTTTAAGAATGATCGCCTTCATATGTAAGCAAAAATACGGATCGGCGAATAGTTAACTCTTTGACGAATTTATTTCCAAACTTCATTCAATTGAGATAATAAATATATTTACCAAATTTTATCCATCTAGCTCTCTTATTTTTATAATTATTGCGTTAACATTTTTATGAAATGCTGGATCTGCAAATTTCCACTGAATGGATCTCTTTCCACATTTAATCGGAATCTATGAATTTGATGTAAAAATTATATACCAAATTTACTTTACCAAATTTGGATTAGCTTCTTTTCGCCAATTTGGCTCAAAATCTACAACACCACACTATTAGTGAATGCACATACACGTACTAAATTTCACTTATCTAGGTAGTTGTATGCTTGAGTTACAGCATTTGCATAATACAAACACATATACCAAGAGAGAAAAACTTATGGTCAGTTTGTTCTAAGTTTTGATACAGATCTATAATTGTGATAATAAAACTGTATACTAAACTTCATGCATCTGGCAGTTTGCCCTTGATTGCTTCATGCAGACATGGATTGAAAAAAATGCTGAACTTTGTGCTGACGTATTGCTTCCCAAATTTTATAAAAGCGTTTGATTTTGGTGTAAATGTCCCCTACCAAATTACGTGTCTTTTTCATTTATCATTTCCATTAATTTTCCAATAGACATAAAACATTCATTAAATGTAAAAATGCGTCAAAAACGCGACGTCTTTATTATTATTAATATGATTAAGATCCATAGAATTTTTCTTTTGTTTACTTCGTACTTAAAATCTTTTTTTTAATTTCTCTTATACATAATAGAAAAAAGTATTATCATCTTCAAAAAATTTGAATTCCTGATTTCGACGTATCTCTACGTTTTAATTCTCCTTGAATTGGAAAAACATATTTTTGGAAAATGTCCATCTATTGATAAAGATAACTCAAAAATGCTTTGAGCTAGAAGGATGAAATTTGGTATGCGATCTTTACATCGAATTTGTAGGTTTCTATCAAATTTTGAGCAAAATCCGTTCAAAAAAAGACTATTTGTCCAGCTGATCGAATATAATTTAACAAGATAATTACAAAACAAACAGAGCTAGGCAGATAAGTTTTGGTATACAGATTTAGTATTGCATTATAGATAGCCATCAAGTTTTGAACCAAATCCTACAAAGTCGACTCTCTGTCGATCTGTACTTTTAAAAAATGTAAACGCTATAATTAAAAAATGTAATGATTTATATATATAAAATTTGTAAAGGGATAGATTTGGGACTACAAGTGCAGTTTTGCTTCAAATTTTTGAGTCAAACGGTTGAGACAAGTATGCTTAAAATGGAAATTCAATTTTTGGATACTGCTAACGTATGCCAAGGATTAATCGCCAAAAAACTCGCCAAGATAGATTCGATAAAAATGTTAAATTCGAGCTAAAAGTGAATATTTCGGTTTTATTGTAGGCCAATACTATGGAGGGCGTTCTTTGGCACGACAAGTTTATTAGAGGATATGCTGGAAAGTTTCGGGAAGACCACTTCTGCTGGTTTAAAATATGTCCAAAATATCATATCGTCCAACTAAAATTCATAGTATATCAAGTTACAAGTTTTATAAATAGATTAAAAGAAAAACATATTATTAGTTGTATAGCTTAAAGCGTACTACTTGATAAAAAAGCTACTAAATACGATCTTATAAATGTTTTTTATTTATATGATCTGAAGTCTCTATTAATATAAAGATAACGTTTGGAAATCAATTGATTTGGCAGGGATATTGGTTATATTTTTCGATTAAATCGGTTAGATGTAACTTCATGCCCATGATTCCGTCAAACGATGAGATATTAAAGTATGTTATTTTAATAGCCTTACACATGTTCTTTCTATTGTATGTAAGAACCTTTCTAGAGGAAACCTGTCTCAAAACATCACAGCGATATTAAAATTAAAGATCAACTATCTTCTAAATTTCGCGGTACTGTCGCTTCATTTTTTATTCTTTTTATAAACTATGCAAATATTAACTGAATCCTTTTTTTTTAGGTTCCAGTAATGAAAGAAAATTACATGATTAAATATTTCATGAAACAAAAATCATATTCAATAAACATTTTTTTAAAAAAATTTTGAAACAGTATGCAATTTAGTTTTGACCAATAATACTTTTAGAAGAAAGACTTTATAATTATTAGATAAGATATTAATTTAATTTATGTTTTAAAAATACTAATTAATATTTCAAAAAATCGCCTATTCCCACATTCTAAGCGATAAATGCACCAAATTTGGTAACCGTTGATCAAATGGTGTCGACGACCAGCTCGCATCTTTATTATTAGTTGAGATTATTTTGATAATAATAGCATAATTTTTAAATGGATGTTTTAAAATAACTTGCACTGTTATTTAATGTTTTTAGAAAAGAATAAAAACGTATTCTTGTTAATGCGTATGAAAACCACATTAACAATCTTTTTTTAAAAAAAAAATTACTTTCTGTTATGCAAAAACCAACGTTTTTGTAAATTCGAAATTGATATTGCCATTTCAGACTTTCGAAAACGTGCCGTAGATGTAAAATCATAATACTGTACGTAGTATCACTTTATCGACATTCTGGATAGATTGTTTCTTCGAAATTCAGTGCATAGCTACAGTGTCGAAGCAGCATTATGACGAAACGATTCGGAGAAAGCCAGTCTTCGACCAAGGCGTGGCTTTCGAATCAATAACATAATGAAAATATATACAGAAGGCGGGGCTATTTTGGAGGAGGAGTCACCACAAGAACGATTTGGAATGTGAGAGAACAACACTGGTCGTATCTGCAATGGAAGGAATTTATTTTTATTTTTTCCGACTTCTCTTGCATCAAAATCTGTTAATTTAGCATCAGCAAAATGCGAAGGCTCTCGAAAGGAAAGAACTGTATCTCTCCGCGAGCCTGTTTACAACCTGGTGGCTCCGCCTATGCGATGGATTACTTGGTCTGCCGTAGATTGAGTTGTTAACATTATTTATTTACCATTCCTTTCTGAGAATTTTCGCTTTAGAAAGTATTGAGAAGTACATTTTTATTCAAAATAAAATAAATGTTTATTTCATTAAAAATGAAATCCTGTCACCTTTTAAGAGCATTTTTCGCAATCTCGGAAGATGTACAATAATAGAAATAGGATTTGTGAACCGATTTTATCCAAATTTTATAGATTTATCCTACGTTATTATCGTTATTTAAAATCGTTTAGTGATATTTAATTACTGCGGATCTCATTTTAGAAGTAAATTTTTGAATAAAAAGAATACAGATTCAAATTTTCAAAGAAAAGGTAATCGACAAAAACCGATTTAAAAATCTGATATTTTGAATAAATACACGGGCTATTTTTCTAAACCTGCTTTAAAGAATATTTTTGTTAACCATAATTAAACCAATATCAAAAAAATTTCAAGTTTGACACCCTTTGCACAAATTTTCCTGACAATGAGTTTAGATTTTTTTTTTTTTTTTTTTTTGAAAGTTGATTGTAATGGTAATTCTATTCCAAATGTTGTCATGGAATTTTATCCTGGGCCCGACTTAGCCTAGTTGGGGCCCGGGGCAAAAAATTCTTTGGGGCCACCTCTTCTTCACTACTTTAGTAGTGAAGAACATTCATTAAAAAAAAAACGTAAAATAAAAATTCTATTCGATTTGGGGCCCCGTTTATTTGGGGGCCCGGGGCAACTGTCCCACATGTCCTTGCCTTAGTCAGGCCCTGATTTTGTCTTGATTAATTATTCAATATTATAAAAATAACCATATAATTAACAAACTAATAATTAGTTCAATATAAAAAATTATATTAAAATCGATTAATATATTGTTATAAGTAATAGAATCATTTTGTCCTTGATTCTCAAAGTGTAATACTGCAATTTTCACATCGATGATTGTTCTCCACCCTATTCTTTCATACTACTTCCCACCGATTTGTATTGCTTTACGAGACGCATTTTCACAAAGGTCATATCTTTGGAAGCATATAAAATATTTGCGTAAGTTTTAAACATAATTTTTCTTTTTAGAAGAAAATCAAACCTAAATTTAAGAAGAAAAATGTTATTTTTTTATTTTATTATTTTTTAAATGCTTCTACACTCTAATTAAACATACATTTTCTAAATTTATTATTGTACTTTTTGTGCCTCTTATTAAAAATTTACTTTTTTTTTTTAAAAAAATGTCTTTTGTTTATTTTAGGCCCGTTAAAAAGTAATCGCAAGTAAAAAGCATAGCAACTTTTTTCGATTTAAAAATGAAATATAAATAAAAAGTTTAAGAATGTATTTAATGCAGAAAAAAATAAACAACAATTAATAACAAAAATTTGGATTTTGCATGCTTGGGTTCATAAGGGGTGTTGATTTAAACAGAGTTCGATAAAATCATTTAAAGTTGTACCGTTTATGGGAGGGGGAGTGAGCTTACTGCGGGTTTTATTAAATAAAGAACAAGATTTCGTTTTATTCGCCACTTCTATGGATTAAATCGTATCAGGATCTTGGAAGTTCTTCCGAGGCAAAAAAAAAAAAAAGAAAAGGTTGCTTGTTTTGATAATTTAGTCATTCCCTTTTTGAAAAATGCAATTTTTAATTTTTTTAAATATATAGCTATAGTTATAAGAGCTATTAGTGCCCAAAAGTCGAATTTGTGATTTAGTCACGTTTTTCTGAACCGGTTAGAAGAAAGATTTGACACAAAATTGTGCTTGTAGTCACAAAATTCCATAGCAAATTTGGCATATTTAACTCAATGTGTGCTTGAGATATCACGATTAATAGTTTCTGACTGTATTAATTAGCCAATATATTATTTAATTTCAGCCTTTTGAATGAATATCCTTTTTGATTATTAGACCTCTTCGAGTTCATCAATTTTATTCTTAGATTATATAAATGCTTATATAAATATTATCGAAACAGTTTAAGGATTTTTGCTACGAAATGTTATTTAATTAGGCTGTTTTTTATAAAAAATATTTTATGTATTGTTATTATTATGTACTTTTTTGTTGTTATTGATTGTTTATTTTCTAAATAATATTTAATAAATCATGGAACTCAAAAAGTGAAGTTAAATATTAATTATATAAATATAATTTATAACCAGGGTTAATGGTCACCTCAAAACTGTCTCGCACACTCCCTAATAAACTTGTCTTGCTAAAGAATGTCTGACGCGATTTGGCGTACAATAGTTAAGAAATATTAACTGTTGGCGTGATTTTCGCATTTATTCTGAATCTCTACTGTCATTTTTGGCGAGTTATTTCACGATTAGTGCCCAATTGTCGAATTTGTGATTTAGTCACGTTTTTCTAAACTGATTAAAAGAAAGATTTGACACAACATTGTGCTTGTAGTCACAAAAATCCATAGCAAATTTGGCGCATTTAACTCAATGTGTGCTTGAGATATCGCGTTTATATGTTTCTGACTGTACAGGCCGACAGACGGTCACCCCCTTATTGGATATGGCGCGAAATTCGGAAAGTGTCTACACAAGAGGTGGTAAATCTTTGTACCAAATTTTATCCATCTTATATTCGAACAGCAGGACAAACAGACTTTCTCTGAGCAGATTTTGCACAATATTTGAAGGAAATCCGCAATTTTGTGTAAAGACTATATGCCAAATTTCAACCATCTATCTCAAAGTGGTTTTAAGCTATTTTTGTCGCCGACAGACGGACATTTCCCAAAAAGGGATTTCTCTCACTCCAGGCAATCTAAAACGTAGAGATTCGTTAAAACCTCAAGTTCGATTTTTTTTTTTATGATTATTGTACTTTCTCTGTACGACGAATACGAAAAGGTAAAAATAAGGCTATTTTTAATGTTTTGGGATCCAAAAGTGTGTGCCTAATACATTTCACCTTTAATCTTCCCTAGCTCCTATAAATATTTATCACAAAAAATGAGTTTATGAGTTTTCAAACAAGTATAGAAAATAATAAATCAATAAGGTCAATAAGCGTTCAATAGTAATAATACTCTATTTCTTATAAGAAAGAATCAATTCTTTTTCAAAATAGTTAATAAAATATTTTCTCTACACTTATGAACAATGACTATTGTTTAAATAAAATGTATGACGTGAAGAGGAGCATTGAGTAAAATTTATCACGATTCAATATTATAATTAACATGAATATAATAAACTTCAGTAAGCAAAATAGGAAATATGAAACAATTTTTTCTCGTAATGATAAAAACAAAATGAAACAGCATGTATGAAATGAAGAAAATAAAAATATCCCTTTTCAGTCTATATATTTAAAATAATATGAGCATAATGAAACAATCCCTCAAATTCCAAATTTAGCCATTGGTCTGATTTCGCTAATTTTTGCTTGCTTGTGTGTGTGTGTGTGTGTGTGTGTGTGTGTGTGTGTGTGTGTGTGT
>JAOUZG010006535.1:7223309-7238899 GCA_026289955.1 Argiope argentata
GTGTGTGTGTGTGTGTGTGTGTGTGTGTGTGTGTGTGTGTGTGTGTGCGTGCGTGCGTGCGTGCGTGTGTGTGTGCGCGCGTGTGTGTGTGTTTCGACAGAAATTGACAAAGTAAATTTTTTACTATACAACTTTTATGGAAAAATCCTGTGACAGAATTCACCAGCCTCAACCACAGAACTGATATCAAAATTTTTTATTCCACTCGATATTCATCAATGGATATTACATGCATTTCTTTACTTTCCATTTCGAGGAATTTTGTATAATAATATTTTAACACTTTCCTCAGCTTCAACAACAGGGAACAATTTCGTCGCTTTGAAATATAACTAGCAACTTAGAATACTCTTTCTTTGCTGTGAAGTTTTCACTTATATTATTTTAGCGATCCTTTCATTATACTTTTATTTTGATATGGTGTAGATAATCAAAATATGCAAAATTGACTAAGAATAATGTAATCAGTAATTTGACTAAATTAGTGTCTTCAATGGCAATATTAATGATGTTTATGTAGTCTTATTGACGCATTTTTATGAAACACCTGTTTATGAAAATAAAAGTAAGTTTAGAATTATAAATTATAATAATGGCATAGAATTCTAATTAGTTAATTAATTCGTTAATTAACTTTTGAAATAAAGAATATTTAGTGTTTTCAAGAACAAATTCGTTTTTATTTCTTTTCTTTAATTTTGGTAATTTCTTTTATTTTCAATATTGTTTGTAGATTTAAGTTTTATAATTATATATGAAAAAAAAATCCATTAGAGTCGCATCGTAAGTTCAAATGGTAAATGTAATTTGAAAAACGTTAATACAAATAAATGTTTCCGCTATTTCCTTCAACCTTGAAAAATAAAAAAAGACAAGTAATACTCTATATTAAAAAGCTCGACAGAATTTAATTTTCTGAATCAATTTTAATTTTACGAATTTATAATAAACTTGACCATTTTTAATTTTACAAATTTAAAAAAAATCAACCAATAAAAAATATTCAACAATTCCAGAAATTTTCATTCTTTTTATAGTGTATATTTTACAATGTATATACATAATATGTTTTTGTAAGCTTAAAGTATTAAATTTACTAAATTCGACAATTTTCTAAGAACTTTTTCAAAAGGAATTAACTCTAAATGGCTTTAAAAAGAAATTTTATACTTTCAAATAATGAATTACTGAAATATGAAAGGTAAACGTAAGTAATAATAAAAAAATTAGAAAATAATAAAATTAGAAAAAAAATTAGAAAATAAAGCTTGCTAAGCTAAATATAAAAATTAGAAAATAAAGCTTGAAGAGAGTATTGCTTAAATATCGGCCATGGGACATAAAATATTAGCAGCTATGAACACTTTAAGATAAAGGGAAGAATAGATAGTGCCGTGATAATTCATAGGCCAGATAATATCCTCTGTGCACAAGTAATTACTTTTGTACAGCGGCTGTGTTACACGGCCACTGACCTTAACATTGCGAGTTCGGAGCCATTTACATCATTCTCTACTGTGCATGGAGGGTGGGCCGTCTGCCGATACATATACACATAAACGAGATAACTCAAAAGAAATGACATTGACAAATCAAAACTGGTATGTGATCTTGCAACTAAAGTTGTATTTATGTACCAATAATTGGTTTTTATTGATTGAACAGGAGGCTTTCAAACGCATAATCTGATTTTCTTTTCAGTATCAAGTAGCGCAAAATGCGTATGTGTGAGACTGAAAGCTCAAATCTTTATCCACCTTGTGCCTTCTCTGCAATTTTGTGACGAGAGAGGGAATAACACATTTATTAGGTAGGAAAATTTCAAAGCGACCACTCCTATTGCTTAATCCCCCTGGTGTGGTGTGGCAGGGAGAGAGGGGTACCAACTCACGTGTCGTCCTCGTCGTCTGACCGCGATTCAAAATTACGTGGTCCGTCCCTAAATAGCCCTAGTGTTTCTTTATAACATTGCATTAATATAACTAAACTAAACCTATTGCTTTATGTATTATTGAAATAAAAAAAGTGATACTCTGTTAAACCTGAGAGTATTTTTCATCCCGCTTATAAATATGTCATGCTTTTTTACAAAATATTTATAATTCGACCACAACAAATACTGTCGATACTGCTTCGTTCAGTGGTTATGAGGCCTTACGCAACCACCGAACGTATGGTTTTGTACGTAAGCTCTAATATAAATTACAACAGATTTTATGTGACCAGCTATATAGAAATAGAGTCACTAATAGCTATGATAAATATAGGCTATTATTTCTTAAAAAATTGAAGAATTATAGTTTTAATATTTATTTTACTCGGTTTCAGGATTATTATTATTATTTTACAATGGTTTTCAAACTTTGGCATTTGGAAAGTTCTTAAATTTTTTACCGCTATTTTTATTTTCATTCGAATTAGCTCTACTAGCAATAAAGATGAATGTTTGTGCATTTGTTGACTTTCTACGAGCCAGACCGTCTGATATACAGCTACTAAATTTGACACATATATAAGTTCGAGAGGGGAAATGCTCAACTACGAGATTTTTTTTTCACGTGTAATAAATAGAAAGCTAAAAATAAATAGAAAGTTAATTTTGACGCTTTTTCCCCTATAGCTTTTAATATTGCAGGTTAAAAATAATGTTTATGTTATCTGAAAATTCAAAAAATAATAATAATAAAATCATCTCTTCAATGTTGCCATTTTTTTTACTTCTGTATTTCACGTTCTTTCTTTTTAATTAAGTTTTTTAAAAAATATTTGAAAGTTTATTTCACTATAATATATTTCATTATTGTCCTAAATTTGAAATCGTTTTCATTTTTGTTCAACTTTTTAATCCTGTACTATTTTTTATAATTTTGATGATGGAAATATAATAATGGGCTTTATTTTAAAGTTTGCTTTCTTTTAAAGTATGCTTTTAATAATTTTTTTTAAAAAAAAAACTTTATTGTACTTTACATTTTATGTTAATTTGAATTTAGAAAATATTAATGCGTTTTAAAGCACATCCATCTTAAAAAAGCAGTGTTCTTTATTATGATATATTAGATACAAAAATATACAAATAGAAAATTAAAGAAATACGCAACACTATCAGCAGAACGAGAAAAGCTTTCAAAATACTACAAGTTATATGTCTATCCACAAAATATCCGCGAAAGACAAAAATATTTTGTTGATAAAGGTATTAGGGAGAAGCTAAGAAAAAAAAAATAAAAAGCTAAAAAGGAAAGAAAATCTACGGGAGCAAATGTCAAGTTATCGAGTGAAAACATTATTTTTTTAAGTCATTATTTGTCTCAATTAATTTAAGTCTTTAAACAGTTTAAACCGGTTTGAAACAATCACGAGACTTTTCTACCCGTCTTTATACCCCTCCTCTCTTTTTGTATACACACACACTTATATACAAAATTTTTAAGCTTCCATTTCTAATTTTTCTATCTAGCAAACAAAGTTTTGGCCCTCGACCGATTTTGAAATCAAATAACAACTGTGTACCAATTGTAGCGTGAAGAAAAATGCAATCCGTTGACCGTTAGTATTGTTGAAATATCGGTAAGGGGACATAAAATATTATTGTCATAGTTCTACGTCACCCTTTAAAAAACGCATTTACTGTCAAATAAGCTTATGTAATCATAAAGCAATACTCATAAAAGCATATCAACCTTTTAAAACGTATACACTTCCAAAGAAGTATACATAATAATAGTGCAATACTCGTAAAAGCAAAGTAAAAAATTTATGAGATTAAAAGGGATTGAGGAATATTCTCATTTATGATCATTGCCTACGCGATTTCGAGCTTCAATTATTCGTTGCCTTCAATTATTCAAAATTGCTTAACGGAAACATTATGTTATCACATGATAGTATTTGGCAATCATAATCCCGACGAGCTGATCGAAAGACAGAAGCGATTAGTTTCAAACAGAAGAAAGTTATGCTTATAAATAAAATAAGAAGATTAAAACGAAATTTGCTATGCATATTTCAATGTATTATGTCAGAACATCATTTCTTGAACGGCCAAGAATCACATGCTCGAGCGAGTTAAATTTTATTTTTATTTATTCTAATGGTTTCATTCAATGAGTCCCTTTAGTATTGCAAACGATCTAAAAAACCTTGTCTAGAAATTTATTGTTTAAAAAAACATCACATTTCCTATTTATTTCATTTCATATAATCTAGTGCTCAAAGTGACATTTTCCTAGGTTTTATTTGCTGTAGTCATTAACTTATTTTTCAAAATCAGAGCTTTTGTAAATGCGATGGCAACACGTTATTAAAAGCTGATATTTTTTGTGATGCTCGTGCAGATAATAAAATTTTTATTTTTCGCCTACGGAATTTTGTCGATGCCAGAAACCTCTTCCTAAAAACAACATCATGTTCTGAAATGATTAAAAAGAAAAAAACCCAGTAATTTCGATGAAGAGTTCATACTGGAAGCTATTGCATATGTGGTAAAATCCAATGAACGTAATGCAGATTGATATTTAAATTATATTCTAATATTTACAGTATTTGGAGAAATACAATTATTACGAATGCGCTTATAATGTCATTAAAGAATAAATATAAGTCGCGTTTTACAAAATTGATGTAGTTAAAACTTAAAAAAAGAATTCAAAAAATAAAATCGTAATAAACTGGGAGATGACGTCATTTCATTGAAACGGCAAACAAAAAGCAAGTGATAATAATTTTAATTAAATATCTCAAACAATACTTCCAAAACAAACCACAAATGTCAGGTGTAACTCGCTATCTACCAATGAAAAAACGAATATTTCTTGCCTTCAAACATCGGAGACACCAAAACTTCCAAACCAAAACAACATCAAGTTCTCACATTATAATATTTTTCCTCTTTGATTAGTATTTATAACTTATACATTTTTTAACTGAAATGCCATTTGTTTTTATTTTAACATGTCTTTATTAAATTACTTTCTTCTGTCTCTGCCTGTTCGGTAAGAATGTTACAATCCATTTCAAACTAACTTCTCGATGAGTTAAAGATTTGGAACTGTTAACTTTTCTCAGAGCTGTATTCAATGCTATATCAATTCGTTTATTTATCTGTCTGTTTGCCTGTTTCTTTAAGAAAACCAATTTCTCGCCATAATGTAAATGGACTTACACAAACTAAGTTAAAAACTGATGATAGTTCCTAGAATGGAATTGAGGAGTAAAATTCCTTTAAGAAAACCGATTTCTCACCATAATGTAAAAAATTTTACACCCTCCCCTTTTTTTGTAGCTTTAATGAATATACATATTTAATATTACTATTAAAAACCACAAAAAGATTTATATAAAAATGTAATAAAATTATTACGATTTATAAAATTTTTCAAAGGTAGATAATTTTTTATGATTTTGTAAACGAATCACCAAAAACTTTTTTGAGACTTAATAAGGAAACATTAGAAGCATTGAATTATTAGGAATTTATAAAATGTTACGTTAAAAATTAAATGTTTGCATGCAAATGTTTAAAGTTCGTAAATTAAAAAATCCTGTCAATGATATTATCATGTCAGAGCATGATGTTATTTTGGAAATGAGGTTTGTGGCGTCAACAAAAATCCGTAGGTGAAAAATTGAAATTTTAATAACTGTTCGAGCATCTCAAAAAATCAGCTTTTAATAACGCTTTGCCATCAAATTTACAAAAGCTCTGATAAAAAAAAAAGTTAATGACTACTGCAAATAAAACCTAGATAAATGTCATTCTGAGCACATTATTATATGAAATGAAATAAATAGGAAATGCGATATTTTTTTAAACAATCAATGCGAGACAAAGTTTTTTGGATCGTTTGCAATACTGAAGTGACTCATTGAATGAAACGATTAAAATGAATAAAAATATAATTTAACTTGCACAAGCACGTGATGCTTGGCTGTTCAAGAAATGATGTTCTGACATGATACATTGAAATAAGAACGGTAGATTTCATTTTAATCTTTTTATTATTTTTTTTATTTTATATCTTTTAAGAGGCACGTCCAAACAGATCAGTAATTTAGTTTAAATATAGGAAATAATTTCTTTTTTAAGGAAATTAGAAAGACTGTCAGACATATATGGTCACTAAGAGAATAATATAAAAATATATTATAAAATATTATCAGCTATTTGATACAAATTCACCAGTAAATTATTATAAACAGTAAGCGATATATCTCTCTCGAAATTATCATAAATAGATTTCTTAACCTTGAATTTAAAGCAAAGCCAAATTTAAATTAGATGTTTCCTTCAAAGAAACTACTCGGGCAATTATGAATTTTTGCTTTCTTTCATACAAAGATGTGGACATTTTTGAAATCTCTTTTAATGCTACCGTCGCAGCACTTTTTCGAAACTTGCAAATCGTTGATCCTTATCAAATTCTTCATCCCAGAAAATAATGCACAAAAGGCAAATTCAATGAAAGAAAGAGTTGTTTTTGATAGATAATTTGATGCGAGGTGAGATCTGTGATTGAAAAACTTACTATTTGGTGTGAACTTTGACAGGATATTTTGAATGTCTGCAATCGCGATTTGAATAACCTGAAATTTGTTCTGGCTTGTCATTCATGTGATAATCGACTACTACGAAAAACTGTTTTTAAGTTTAATGTTACTTCTGACAGAGCATGTGATTGAATGGCAAAATAACAAAATTGGTACGAATTCCCTTGCAACAATAAAAAGAACTGCTGAAATTGTGAAAAAAAATTGTTTTGAAATATTTATTAAAAATATCAAAAATGTACTGCAATAACACTGAATTTTAAAATTTTAAGCTGGTGCAATAGTGCTTTTTAAGCAATAACATCTAAAATTGTGCGGAAACATGCAAATTTCTATCAAAACCTATTTAAAATGTAGAGAAACTTTTTCTTATTGAATACTTACAATCTAATAAGCAACTACATACTAAGTTTGATGACTTCTCACTTAATGGTCTTTCCTGAAGAGAATTGTTTTTTTTTTCATCATGGGAAAACATGATGTTGTTTTCTTTAGGGAGTTTTGAGCAATTGAAGGTAACTAATAATTGAAGCTCGAAATCGAGTAGGCAATGCATAAAGCATAAATTCCAATTCTCGTCAGCATCTCTTAATCACATATAATTTTTACCTGCGTTTGCCAGGATTGCATTACTACAACGCATGCTTTTTTGACAGCAGATGCGTTTTTAAAAAGACTGAAGTAGAACTATGACATCATAGCTGTTATTTCATCTCAAAATATCGGTCGAGCTCCAAGAGTTTGTTTGTCAGATAGAAAAATTGAAAATGAAAGCTTAAAAAAAATATCGCTATACTTCTATATGTATATACCTATATATAGGGATGATAGAGAAGTCTCGTGATTGTTTCAATACCGGTTTAAACTAATAAAACTAATGAATGACTTAAATTTATTAAGACAAATAATGACTTAAAGATAATTATGTTCTCACATGATAATTTGAAATTTTCGAAAGTGTATTTCATTTACTTTTCTTTTTCTTTCCCTTCAAGCGGCACAATAGGCAGAAACTATTCCAATCTAAAACATGTTTAAGCATAGACTTTCTTTAATAAGAACAAGAGAACACTGGAGTTACCTGAAAAAAAAAATAGAATTTTGTCCACAATAGTAGCACAATGATATAATGAAAATTTGCATTGTTACTACAAGAATTGTTCATGGCCTGTAAGTTGCTCATGAAAATATTAAGATTTGTTGATATTTTGGAGTATTGTATTCATCCCTAAAAAAATCATCACTTTTCAAATATTACTTGCTAATTTTAGTTAAATGTATTTGCCTTCTTTTATTTTAGTTATTTCGAAAGGGGTTGAAAAATTAATTAAGTTTCATTATAAATTTAATGTAATTTTCTATTTCCATTTGAAATTGGAAAGCAATAATAGTATACATGCATCGATAATGTGTTATTTAATAATGCTTCGTAACTTCCTACATCTTTTTTTTCTTCAATTAACTGTGTTTTTATTTTCTGAAATACAAAAACCTTTGAAATTTCGAACACCAATGCAATATTAAAAAAAGGGGGGATTTTGAAAATCGTTCTCAAAATATCTATTTTCATATGAGAACATGATCTTGTTTTCGTTTGAGATTTTTGAAGCCCCCAAATGCGTAGGCAACAAATTGGTGATTTATTACTTTTGAGGCATCAATTTTTTTCTTTTAGGGTCATTAGAAAATAATGCAGAACATTTTCACATTTGGCGATATTTTACATTTTTTTATAGCAAACTAAAGTTACATCTTTATTTCCGAATTTTCATCCGCTGAATTCTTATGAATTATCTTAATTAATTTAATTCCTTAACCAGTTTAAACTGGTTTGAAACAATCACGAGACTATTGGAATATACATGCGTCGATATTTAAAATCGGATTTTTTTTCCCTTATCCCAAAATCGGTTAAGCTCTAAAATTTCGTTTGTCAGTCAGAAAAATTAAAAATTAAAATTAAAAAAACGACCATTATATAAAGAGGGGGGAAGAGACTGATAGAGAGGTCTTGTGATTGTTTCAAACTGGCTGTAATTGGTTAATGACTTAAATTATTAAGACAAATAACGACAAAAAATAATAATATTATCTCATGATCATTTGAAATTTGCAATCGTAGATTTCGGTTTCATTTTTTTAATTTAATCTTTTGCACACGATTATCAATTAAATAAGACAATTGTGTTAATTTAATCATATTTTGAAATAAGCATTGGTTCTGTTATTTTTCTCACAGAGATTAAATGAAAATACTAGAGAGTGATACGGTCAATCTTGTTTCAAACTAAAATTGTTGGAGCAATATTGAACTAAAAGAAAGGCAAAGGGCTGTTAATGCATTCTCTCCCACTCAAGATTTTTTAGAAATTATTGTTATCACTTTTGATTTGAACATCCAAAATTTTATCTCAATTTAATAATAAAAAATGCCAAAAAGATATAAATTCGTTATTTTTATGAAGAGAACTTATTTATTATAGTTTGAAATTATCAGAATATGAGTGAAAAGATTTCCCGTAAACTTTGTTTTGGACTGCTGTCAAAAAGTTCAAACGGGCAAAAGGTTTGAACCCGATCTGCAAAACTCACGATGATAATTAGCATAATAAAAATTTGAATACAAAATATTTGTATTTTGAAAAAAAAAACGGAAATATTATAGGCCTTAGTTTTATTAAATTTGTTTTATAAAATTTTAATAATTTAATAAATTAAATAATATAAGAATTTTAAATATTTTGAAAAAAAATCCATGTGGCTTTATTTAGCATTAAGAGCATATAAAATCTTAAAGTATTCAACAGTGTAAGATATTTCTTCAATCCAATAATCACATGAAAAACTGATAGTTGTCTCCCCAAAACTTTCTCGTGTATTCTCTAATAAATAAACTTGTCATGGCGTTGACGTGCAACAGTAACAAAATATTAACTTTTAGCAAGAATTTCGCATTTTTACTGTATGTATTATGTCATCCTTGACGAGTTATTTGGCGATAAATCATTTGCATTTGTTAACAGCATCCAAAAATTGAATTTCCAATTTAAACAAGTTTTTCTCAATCGATTGAAGCAAAAATTTGCCATAAGGCTGCACTTGTAGCCTTAACATATACCATATATGTTACATTTAAGTTATTGTGTTTTTAAATTATAGCATTTACATGTTTCTGAAAGCATCGACCTGCAGACAATCAAACCATCGTTCGATTTGGCTCAAAATTTGACAGATGTCCACACTACAGATGATACCTAACATCTAGTTTTATGTATCAAGCTTTTGTTTTGTTTTGTAATCATCATGTTAAATTCGAACAGCCAAACAGACGGATTCATTTGAACAGATTTTATTCAAAGTTTTATAAAAATCTGCAAATTTTGAGAAAAGATCATATACCATAGTTCTTCCGTCTATCTAAATTGCTTTTGGATTATCTTTGTCATAGACAGACTGGCATAAATGTGTTTTTCTAATTCAGAGGTGTCTAAAACGTGAAAATTCGTCAAAATCTCGTTATAATTTTTTAGCGATTACTCGCCAAACTTCATATACTTCATATACTCCTACATACTTCATATACGAGAATGTAAAATGGGATCAAGATGAGGACAATCTCTTTGTAAGACAAGCTAACATTAAATCATCCCCAAGAAAATTTGGGTCATTGTGTGGGTGGGTGTATTTATTTAATAAGTCGATGTTGGAACTTGCGTTACGGGAAGGTATCTTTTGCGGTTGTAGGATTAGTTCCAAAATTAGATTTAGATTTACACTTTTTTTCTAAAAATTTCTTTCTGAATTTCATTTTTAGCTAAATATGTTTTTGTGTCCTCTTATTTTAAAAAATAGGTCAAACAACCGGATGTCAAATCTAATTCTTAAATATATTTCATACACAACGAAATGGAAATTTAAGTATTTTTATAATTTTATTATATAAAGCTTAAAAATAGAAAAAATTCTTTTTATGGTATTTTATCTATTATTCAAAACTATCGCAAAGATAACGTCATACGTAATTTAACTTATCGAAAAAATTCAAAATGTTTACATTATTTTTTGAGCAATAATTTCTTAAGTGGCCTTAATCTCTTCTAATAAGCATATTGTAATATGAATAAAATATGTATGAGTTAATATTTCTATCTGGAACACACAGAATCCATTTTTACGGGTTAGACTGCTTGTCTAAAACATTTAAATTGGGTATAAATGAACAATGGAAAATGGAAATGTACAATGAAATTTTCATTTATTAATTAAACAAGTCAGATATCATGGAATTTTTCCATGATATCTTTCAATAATATTATCATATAAAAACTTATTTTTGAGTTCGTTTCAATATTTAAAATTTTGGATTTTAAAACAAATAATAACTGTATTAAACCATACAACAGCTAACTGAACGATGACTAATTTTTTTTCGGTTTTATCTGAATTCAGTTTGTCTTCTTAATTGTAGCAATTTTAATAATTAAAATTTATATTAATAGTGCCTTAGCAAGTATTTTTTAAGTCAATTAAAAGGGTTTTTCCTCATTGGCTCTTAATGAATTTTTATAACTGTTCACTTCCTATTTTTCCTTTAATCTCATTCTTAAATCAAAATTTACTCTTTAGCGCATGTGTGTGTGTGTGTGCAAAACTCCAATTCAGTCATGTTTTCACATTATATTTTGTCTTTAGTTGTAGATTTTTCTTTTTTTAAATACTTTATTAAGCAGGCATGATTCACTTTTTCCTCTCATATTTACCCATTTGAACTGATTGAAAATCGTCGCCATTTTAGATGTAGATTCAGGTGGTGTTCAAGTTCCCCATGGATTATTATAAATAATAAATGATAAATTTAGCTTTATAGAAACACATAAAAATAACACGAATTAAAGGGGAAGAAAAGGAATTAAAAAGGTACAGAAGAATAATCCTTTCTTCTAAAGTTATATGTAAATAATAATAAATCTGTATTAATAAAAATGGATCTCGAAATGCGTTGCTAAGCGCAAAACTAGAGAACGGCTCGACCAATTCGGCTAATTTTTTAAAAATATTTTCGTTAAGACACGAGGATGGTTCTTATGGAGAGAAAAAATGAAAAAAAAATGCGAGGAAAATGGTTAAAACGACACTTTTCTTACTTTCCCACCAAAAATCTTCATTTCCTTCCCCCACACCAACTGAGTAAGATAGCAGGAAGTAATAAATTATGATTTGTTTAGAAAGAAATACGCCAAGTCAGTTGGTTTTCAATTATAAATAACAGGATGTTTAAAAAAGAGAGAAAATAGTTGCTTTTATTTTTAGTCTGTATGGATATCTAATCTATGCCTGCTCAAAATAAAGTCTGGGCAGGAAAGAAAAAAAAGAATTACAAGGGGAAAAAAGGGTTTGTAGAAACAAAAGTAGTGAAGAAAAAAAAGGATTGAAAAAAAAAAGAAGTGTGTGTGTGTCACCATTATTTCTTCTGAGTGCGGCATTTTCCAAGCTGTTTTTAAACTTTCGCATCGCATCTCTTGAAAACCAGTTGTGTCTTTATTTGTTAAGTGTGTTTATATTTATGAAAATTTGAATCTCATTATTCTATAAAAACGTTGAATTTTAGACCTTTCCCTCCACCATTTAAGTAAAATATCAATTCCGGTACAATCATTGCTCGGATGGAAAGAGAAAGATGAGTAGTAAGTACAATGAACAGAACATCTGAAGAAAATAATACTAAATAATACAATAAATGAATTATATGATTATCAAAATTTGTTTGGTTTAAAAATATTTAGGTGAAAACCTGTAATGAGACACAGTTGCATAAAATATATGAAAATTTTAGCGAGCATTAATACTGGCTAACCGACTAGTAATAAAATAAACCGGCGGCTAGTAAATAAATAAATTTGGTTAATTTTTTATTAATTAAAAACTAAATTTAACGTCAAAATTCTGCATTTCCTCCCCGAAAAATGAGTAAGACCTCAGTTTCCCCACGATAATGAGGTTAGGCTTAGCATGTTTTCAACCAATTATTTCAAAAAAAATTGCTTATTTTCTTAGTGTTTGATGCATTTAAAATTAAACATTGTTAATTAATCGAATGTTCAGATTTTGAAACACTCTTGAATCAAGATAAAATAAATTAAATTAAATTAAAAATTTCTAATCTGCATAACGTTATCCAAACTGGCGTAGAAAATTCACAATATTGCGTTACTGCAACTGACGTTGAAAATTCACGCATGCGCAATGTGTTTTGATTGTTGACAGCTGTATTTTAAACCGGATATGGAATTGATTTTGATTAATTGGTTTGCTGTTTTGTTTTATTTTAAGTACAAACTGTAAATGAATTGCTTTTAGATTAGTTATGTGCTTTTGTAATTAAATCGTATTTATGTTAGCTACATATTTTACGTGCTTAACCAAAAAAAATTTTCTTTGGTGAGCTTAGTAGGAATTGACTTAAATTTTTTACCATGTCGGAACATGATATTGTTTTGGGAATGAGGTTTTCTGACGACAACAAAAATCCGTAAGCAAAAATAAAAATTTTATTATCTGCACGAGCATTTCAAGAAATCAGCTTTTGATAGCGCGTTGCCACTGCATTTACAAAAGCTCTGATTTAAAAAAAATAGGTTAATGTCTACAGCAAATAAAACCTAGAAAAAATTTCATTTTGAGCACTTGATTGTATGAAATGAAATAAATAGGAAATGAGATATTTTTTTAAACAATAAATGCGAGATAAAGTTTTTTTTTTTCATCTTTTGCAATACTAAAGTGACTCATTCAATGAAACAATTGAACTGAATATAAATATAATTTGACTTTCACGAGCGCGTGGTGCTCGGCCTTTCAAGAAATGATGTTCTGACACGATACATTGAAATATGCATAGCAGATTTCATTTTAATCTTTATTTGTACTTATCGTGTTAGTTTATATTCAAATATACGGACTTCTCTGAATTGATTTTAATGAAAACTTGACACAAATCTACACATTTGGTGTAAAGAAAATTTAACAAATTTCAATCTTCTAATTTTTTTCAATGATCTTTGTCTCATACAGACAGACAGATATTTTTAAAGTGACTTATATTTTTCGATCTCAGTGTGATTTCTCTGAACACAATTTATTCAAAAGTCGATGGAAATCTATAAATTTGATGTGATGACCATTTATTAATTTTCAACCGTATAGTTCACGTTGAAAATAACTTTTTTGAGTTATACATGTGAGAGATAGACAGATGGACATTTTTGAAACATTTGTTTTCCGAATTCAGAGAAGTATAAAACTTGGAAATTCATCAAAATTCTCGAGATCAGAATTTTTTGACAATTATTATACTTTATTTATGTGAGATATACATTTTCATAAACGAGAAAGTAAAAATTGTTTACTATTTCATTATTAGTTGCATATTATTTATTTAAAAAAACATTAAGTCTTATTTATTTTCTATTCTCGCAAAGATGCGGTGTGGAAGCATAGAAAATTTGTTGCAACTCACGAGATATCAACCAGTTCATATTTTATAATTTTTTGTGAAAAAAATATCAAACTAAACTTTCTATTAACTCTAGATAGATTCACAAGTGAAGGATTCCCAGGGCCTGCCTAAGGTAGGGGCATTTGCCCCGGGTCCCCATATAACTTTGGCCCCCAAAATCGAATCGAAGGAAGCGTAAAATTTTATTTTACGCTTCCTTTTTTAATGAATTTTCTTCATTACTAAAGTAATAAAGCAGAGGGGCCCCAAAGAAGTTTTTGCCCCGGGCCCTAACTAGGCTTAGTTGGGCACTGACGATATATATAGATATATATATACACACATGACTATTGCTAATTTTTATAGCCCAACTATTCATTCATAAAATGCATCAAAAGCATTCAGAACTTTTATTGATTTCTTTAGAAATATATTTTCAAAATGTATCAGCAGTTACAATTTGCATTGGATATGGGGCAAGTTGAAACTACAAAGAAAAAAAATTAGTTTTTCATTACCTTTTTTTTATTAATAAAGTACATTGGACATTTAATAATTATTATTCTGGTTGTATTGGTAACAAATAATATTACTCAGTTTACCGTAAAATGAAGTTTAAATTCTTTAACCAATCAACATAAAAGTCTGGAGGCATCGGATTTGTAGATAGCTGAAGCAATTGATTGCCTACTTACTAAAACCACTTTTTGAATTCGTATTTCAGCAAATTAAGCATTGAATCCATTTTCCTTGATCAAAAATCGCGGCCTCTGTGGCCTGTTTGTAATGTCTTGACTTTGGATCTAGAGTGTTCCTGGTTCAACCACTCATTTTCTCTTTCAAATTGCCGTGAAATTTGAATTAGAGAGCACTAAATATTCTAATATTGAAAAGCGGAAGCCACCCCAGGCACCGTCCACATCATTTGAGAGCTGCTTAAAATGCTGCGGCATGTCCCGTAATTACTCTAACGTTTCTTCACAATATGTTTCTCTTGTAATATTCTATAATATAGCCTACGAATTTTTGTTGACGCCAAAAACCTCATCCCAAAAACAACATGTCTTATAAAAGCAGTTATTTTTCTAATTTTGATATATTAAAAAGTTGAACTTAGTTTTCGCACTTTATTTATGCAATAAGTTGAAAACTATTGTAGTAAAATAAAACCATCTCATCTAATTCTCGTTTCTGGCAAATATTTTAGTAAAAAGTAAACGTTTCTTATAATTTCTGGGCCTCAAAATACGGAAGAATTTTGAAATCATGATTTTTTTTCTATCAAATACGTCTATCAATTTTAGAATCTGGTAATTAAAATAAATTACTTTAAGTTGAATTATTTATTAATATTTTCCAAACAGCTGCCTCACTTGGTGTTTTATAATTATTCAGATGCTTATTACTTTTCTAAAATATAGAGAAAATGTGGTAGTCGTCAAAAAATTTGCACTCGAGATTTTGACAAATCTGCGCATTTTAGACATCTCTTTAAACAAAAATATCTTTTAGAAAAGTCCATCTGCCTAATTGTAACAAAAAAAAA
>JAOUZG010006535.1:7239299-7270158 GCA_026289955.1 Argiope argentata
TTGTGTGTGTGTGTGTGTGTGTGTGTGTGTGTGTGTGTGTGTGTGTGTGTGTGTGTGTGTGTGTGTAAAGAAGTTTGGATTTTTATAGGTTATAGATTATTAATACAATCCTTTTCAGTTCACGAATTTCATACAATTTTAATAATGATGTTGTATTTAAAACATAGATTATTAATTATAAATTTAATTTATAATTTATTTTTTCTGGTTTTCTATTATCACTTAAGTTCGAATTAAAGGGGTTATTTCAGTCTAATATGCGTATAGATATGATTTACTAAGAAGGATTTTGTATCGTTTTCGCTTTCGTCTCATTTGATCTACGTAATCTTAAAATGAAATAATTATAAATTTAGTAATAATAAATAATTTTAATAATAAATACTTAAAAATAGTAATAAAATACTTTTTCTCCTCTATTTTTTAATTATAAATATAATTATTAATAAAATAATTTTTCTCCTTTATTTTCTAGCAATAAATATAAATATTATTTGTAAACGATTATATCTCAGTCTTTGGAAGTAAAGTCTATATGGATATGGATCTTTATGGGTTCAGAAATTTTAAACAGAATTTTTTTTAAAAAAAATTGTTTTTTAATAGTTTTGCTTTAAATTTATTTCATTTCTTAAATAATGCTATTTTTTTCATGGCTTATGATACAGATATTTAATAGAAAAATTTGTGCACTAAAAATTGATCCTTTTTTGTTTTATGTACATTTTATTTGTTAAACTATTTTTATAATCAATTTAATATTTTCATTTTTTCAACTTTTATTACTGAACATCAGAATATTAAGAACGCAATTATTTTATATTTAAAATATTCCAATTTTCATTAAATCTTTCAAAATTTTAAATTTAATAGTTTATAAATATAACTTGCTTCAAACAGTTTTTTATAGAATGAATTTTCTTTTAATTCATGTTTTATCTTTCAAACTTTATCATATTATCTTATTTAATAGAAAGCTAAGTTCACGTAAGAAATCTGGCATCGTTCTAGATTTGTGAGCGGTTGAAATGATGAAAAATACTTGGTATAATGAAAAATAATTTATCTTTGTTTTTTTAAACATAAATTTATTAATTTCCTTGTTTCATATTGCATAAAAAACAGGATTCAATATTCTAAGAGTAATACTTCATTTTTCTATTACACTTGAACTGATTTAAAGCCTAATGAAGTTAGTGAAAATTTTAAATTTAAAATATGTTAGAATAAAAAAATTTTCATTTTTGTTTAAATAATAAATTTTGATCTTGATTTGTATAACGAGAAGTCGTATCTCCCAGTTAAAAATTAAAAATCAATCAAAAATCTTTTTCCTCGGAATATTTTTAAAAGATCGACTTGTTTAAATTGATAAAATTTCAATCAAATATTAGTTATAAAGTATATTTCGTTTATTTTTCGGTGAATTTATTAAAAGTTATCTGATGTAAAGAGTTAAAAGCAATAAAATGACCAAGTTTTAAATTATTTTATTACGGAAAATTAAAAAAAAAATCATTTTAAAAACTTGTTTGCGCATTTATCACATATTTTAGTTATTCACAAAAACATAGCAAAATAAGCTTTAAGATATTTTGCTAAATTTTCATTTTACTAATACCAGTTTTTAAAGAATTGATACTAGGTATAGTAAAATTGATAAAAATTAAACAAAATAGAATGCTGTGTCGTTACTTTTAAGGAATCTAGTCCTCTCTATATTTAGCAAATTTAAAGCTTATTTATTAAAAAAAGGTTAACTTTGAAGAAGAATATTAAATACAAATTTCTTTTCTAACTAGCATTCGCGTAAAAAAAGGGATCTACTCAGCTTTATTCTAGTATCGTTGATCACGTAATTAAAGAATTAGTTAATTTGAAAAAATTAACGAATTCTTTAAATTTTTATCAATTATAAAAATTAAAAATTTCTTAAATTGCCGTATATCTATTCAAATAAGATAAGCGCTTCAAAATTTCCAATAGCAACACCCTCTTTCAAATGAATTTTAAAACTACATCAAAAGTACTTCCCAGAAACCAAATTTCATTAATTCAGGTAAATACTTTTCTAAATTATGAACAAAAAACTTTTCATCGTCTAATGTTAAAATAAAATTTGGAATTTTTATTCATATCATAAAAAGTAATATAGTTATTGCCCTCAATTCTTTCTTATTATTAAAATATAAATATGAATCATTCTACATATTTCTCATTCATATTTATCAAATAATTATTTTTAATATGCGAAAAAAAGTTTTTTGAATTAAAGATTAAGAATATTTAAATGACAAGAAACTTAAATGTGATCTTAAATCGAAGGACAAGATCATTTTATTGGGGAATTCAAAATTTCAGCTCTTTCTTGAGAGTAGTATTTCAGTTACATTCAGTTTTCTGTTTAAAATGACGTTTTTAGAGGTGCATGTACAAATTTCAAAATTTCGGTTCTATTTTGTTTGGCGTCCAAACGCAATTAATCAATTATTTTGGTAATTTCTACATTATTGTAATGTAAGAATTTTTAAAAAAATGTGAAGCTTATAAAAAAAAGTCAAAATATTATAGCGACTTTTTTTTCTTCTAAAATATTTGAGATCGTTTTTTATATGATATCTATCATATGAAAAATCTCAACTTGTCAAATAATTCAATTTAATTCCATTAAAACTTTGTTTATATATATTTTTTTGGCAAAAAAAATAACTTTTAAAAACGAATGCAAAAATTACATATATATTACATAAAAATTACTCATTCTAATTTAATTTTTCGATTATCAAACTGTATTCTTTTTATAGACAACCATGCAATAATTACTCTCATAATCATATAAATATAATAATTATATAGATTATAATCATTCCTATAACTTTATCTGCTTTCAAATTTCTACTCGTAATAGAAGCAGCGAAATATGGAATGAATAATAGTTTAAGAAAAGACAACAATAAAGAAAATTAAAGATGCATAGAATGAATGTATGAATATTTAAAATGGCATTTAGTGGTTTAAACAAACATATTTTCTGTATAACAAATATATATTCTGTATACGAGTCATTATGTATTGAATTGTACAGAAAATTAAAATGGAAAACTGATTTATATTTATCAGTGGATAAAATACAGTAATTTTTTATATGTTTGTAAAAGACAGCTTTGTATAATTTCATGTGTATTTATGCGCAGTAAGTGACGCTGATTACAATAATTTATACTTAGCGAAGTGTAAAAATAAAGTGTAAAATGTATTTAAAAAACCAGCTAATTTTTCTCTCTATATATATACATAGGTAAGATTAATTTTAACTAAAATTAATATTTCCTTTAAACACTAAAATGTATATTAATTTTATTCGTGCCTCTCAAACAACAAAACATTCTATTTCGATACTTTCAATGTAATTGTGGTTCAGGCTCAGATACAATTAAATCAAAAGTATGACTTCGCTTTGACTTTTTTAGCGAAAAAGAATTAAAATTTCTGTCACTGTAAGTATTTCATCATTCGTGAGGAAGCAAAGGATTTTATCCCGCAAAATTAAAATACTTTTAAAGTACCACAAAAATAAAAAAAAAAAGTTGCCATTTCTGATATCTAGAGAAAAAAATAAACCGTTACACATTTAAATATGGAAGCAACCCCTTAACAGAAAATGTCACATATCTCTTGATGTGATGACGGTATATCAAACAAAATGTGTAATTTGGATAATTTGTCCATGCGTTATCTATTCATGCAATCAAAAAAAGAGTATTGCCTTAGGAAATTTTAAGGTTCATGCATTTGTAAATATATAGACGACCCCTTAGGGAAACTTTGTGAAAATAATTTATAGTATACGTTACTATCTTTAAGAAGGTATTTTTTGTTTTCGTATGCCCCTCAGATAAGTGACTATAACTATGTAAACGCATATCTTTGAAATGATTGGGTATTTAACCACTTAACTTTTATTTTCTTTACCATCTAATAAGATGATTCCTTCTATTTTTGGGAATATTTTCTTATTTTGATTCAATAAATACTTGACTTATCTACGTATTCGAAGCCATTTTAATATTGAATTATAATCGTTATGGATGCTTTATTTTTTGCTCACAACTATCAAAATCTGATAAATCGATGCCTGTAAGGCATAAGCGAAAAACAGTCAAGTGGTTAAAGTCGAACCACTTAACACATCATAGGCTATTATAACAGCTATTACTAACCTACAAGGATCACATTTTCGCGAAATTTATTAATCAATCTTTATATTAACTTGTAATTGGTATATAACATCTTATAATAATATTATGTGCTCTATAACTTTTGTTTGTATTTTATTGCATTTTCTTTCAAGAAAATAAAATTTACTGTCATTCAAAGGATTTAGGCAATCTTTCATAATTGATTTAGTTTAGAAATATTCGTGCGCGCGTGTGTTTGTATGTGTGTGTGTGTAACTCTTTTCAATAAGCATGAAAAAGAGTTTTACAAATTAATACAGCGTGAAAACAAAACAAAAAAATTAGTGTAATTTGAAAGAAAATGAATGAAAATACAACCTGAATGAACAAAATTAATACAATATGAAATAATACCATTATGTTATTTTATATTGCAATATCTTTCTTCTTTAATTTTTATTTCGGATGTATTTATCAGTCTTTGACTTTAATCTGCCCTCCCCCCGACCAGAAAATTAATGGCTAAATTAATTTAGCGCTAATTCTTATGCGAAAAGTAGTAAACGAATTAAATTCATAATCCAAAATGTGGTTATCATATCGGAAAGTTTCATTTTTTTAAATAGAAAATTAGTTAAGGTAGGTCACTAAAAGTCGATTTTAGGCTAAAATATCGATTTTTAATTTTATTTAATATTTTCTAAATATTTTCTTTTTGAAACTGCTTGAATTTTGTTTCTACATTTATTCCATAATTTTTACATTTGTGTAATTTTTCCATTTTAATATTATTTTTCTTTTTTCATACTATTTTCAAAATGTGGGTAAATATCTAAACTTAAAAAAAACCCTTGTAAATTAGAAGGAAATAGAAGTTTTATTTCAAATTTGTTCTAATAATTCTCAATATGATCTAAGTTCTTAAACTTTAGAATAAACTATCTGCGCATTTAAAAATATTTTATATTTGTTTTAATGCTCTATAATGTGAAAAAAAAAGTGAAATTTCATTTTTTTTTAATGTCTAGTAAAAGTATTTCATCTGGATTTTCAAAAACTGAATATAAATACAACTTATTTCTTATCTCATTATAAATTCTTATTTTAATTAATTTTTAGAATTATTTTTCAAGATTTTGAATTAGCAATTCGATGAATTTCTAAACAAGAAGAATTTTTCTTCATAACTTTTCTCCATTAAAAACGTTTTTCTATTGATAAATACCATAAGTATTTTTTCAATCTATTTTAAATTTTAAAAAGTAAAAGCATTTTATTATAAAAAAAAATATTTCAAACGTAGTTGCTTGATCATGTGTATATAATATGTGTTAAAGAAAACAAATAAGATAATGATCACAAAACTAAATGTTTCCTTCTTTTTAGAACGTTTTGTTTGTCTTGACTATTTGGCTGCATTTATTTCAATAAGGTTATAATTTTGTCAAAAATTTTTTGTATTTGGTACAAAAGTGAAACAAAGAAAAATAGAAATTAAAAAGATTTTGTATTTGGTACAAAAGTGAAACAAAGAAAAATACAAATTCAAAAAGGTTTACCACATTCTAAACACTGGGAAAAAAAATACAATAAAGAGTTAATATGTTACTTCATATGTCTCTATGACTACGTATAGCAGACAAAATATAAGGAGTAAAAATATTTACTTTCATATGGGAATAAACAAAAATACTGAGTATTTAGAGTGATAAAATAAGGAAGTAAAAAAGGAAACTTGTTTACTATTTTTGTCAGAATAAATAAACGAAGCGTTAACGTTGAAAAAAAAAACAATAGCAAATATTTAAATTCTGCAAATGCAGTGAGCTTATTTCTTTACTATATATATATAACACACCAGAATTGTGGTTGCTATAAACTGAAATATAAATGGAAATTTGTTACAAAATCTAAATTCCTATACATAGCTTTCGGAAGTTGGTTTTCATCTATAGTTTGGATATGTTTTAATACTTATCAACTATAGTTCATAAGTTCCCCAATCAATTTATAGATGAAGAATTGAAAATTTTCGCAATTAATTAGTCATAGAAACAGGTATTGAAATAGTGTCCCAAAATTAACGCTAGGTTTGAATTCGCGAAATAAAGTGTTGGCAACCCTATTAACAAAAATATTTGGCAACTGTTAGTTTGGTTTAGTAAAAATGGAACGACAGAACAACGTACTTTCATTGTTGATCAAAATTTCAAAAATAATGAAATTCTAAAGGTTAGAGTTCGAAAATTTGAGAATTGGTTCCCTAAATAGGGGGATTTGAAACCATCTAATTTCTTTTAATGGAGTTATTCAAAATCAAAAATCTATGCCAACAAGCCCATAAGCACGCGAACAGTGAAGGAGGAAACTCAAAGCTGCATCAACGAAATTCAGCAGCATTTATACAAAATGGTCATAGAAAAAATTTCAGAAAAAAAGTGCGTATGTGCCAGCAAAGTCGCGAAGGCCATTTGCGTAATTGTTATGCCATACATAACCCTATCCTATAAACAAATAAATTCGATAAAAATATAACAACTTTAAAGAAAAAAAACGTGTTTTTTATTTTTATTTAATTTAAATCTTGCGTTGATACGTTGTTTTATCGTATAACTCTCCTTTTTTACTAAGCCTACACTATCTGGTGTTAAAGGGTTTCTTTTAATAGGGTTGCCGATATTTTATTGCACGAATGGTGGCAATTTCAAATCTTATGTTAATTTTGGGACACCTTTCACACAGTTAAAATTTTGTAAAAAATTGTTCAGTTTTCTTAGTTTAATTTTGCAAAAAATATGCGTTTAAGTATTTAAAAAAACTTCTACGTCAGATTATTTCTTGTTATGGATTGTAGAAATGCAGAATGACGTGGAAATAATCTATAGACAATACATTGCAAATTTTTTACTGATAATCGCCATAAGGTATATTCTGATATGCTAGATTTTTCTTATCAGTTGCTCTTGATAGAATCCCAATAAGGATTTATATCTGGGGACTTGGACAGAGAAGAAGGTAAGAAATACGAAAGGACAAAAATTCCTCTAACTTCTGGAAAGATGTAATGGCAATGCAAACCCGCTTACACCCTGCAAAACGTTTCACACATCAGGTTCATTCTGATGGCATCAATTTCAATTTTTCGATGCAGGGCTACCAAATGTGATTTGTCATGCGCATATCTAGAGATTTTGGCCACGGAAGCTTCAACAAATGATAGAAATAGGAAGAACGTGGATTCTATGACCTCCTGGAAATATCACATCTTCCGCAAGGTGTTTTTCATATCGAATGCGTTCCAATAATTTTAACTTCTATGGTAAAAGATCCTTTGCAAAGCAATCCAGAATATCTTCGCATCTGATAGAAATGGGGTTCCGTTATCCAGGCGTCAGTGAAAAATCGCCAAATTATGTAGAATTCCGCCAAATTTCTTACACTGATTTTAAAGTGGAAAATCACTAAATAATATATAATTCCGCCGAATTTCTTTAGCGATTTTTCGCTGGCGTCCAATTAACGGAAAAGTACCGAAATGGTAATTCATCATGCTCAGTACAATGCTTTTGTAATTATAAACGTCATATATATGGAAGAATATTATCTTATTGGAATAAAACTGCACAATCAGAATGGAAGAGGGACACAAAATGACGTACTTGATGCAAAATACCACAGTATTTTGTATCAAGTACGCCAAAATAAGTGGAACTGGTTTGATTCTTTTGTACGTAACCAACTTCAATGGCTAGCAAGTGTAAAGAATGATATAATTCTATTGCATTCATGCCGTATTTGGATTTGAAAAGTTATAGGAGCTTGATTTTTCTTCATTGGATGATTTCTGTACGATGCAATAATTCCACATGATTTTAGAAACTCACTTATTTCATTGGAAGGTTGCTTCTCCGTCGTCGCAATTATTTCCTTCTCATCTGACCAAATCTCCTCCGCAACCTCCTGTTGTGACAAAGAATGCAACTCCATACATTCTTTGGTAGTTCTGGCTACATCATTCCATTAGCTCATCGATGCCGTTACTATTCCCATTTAGCCTCATTATCTTGGCCATAGACACTATTTCATCGACTAACGCTTCACGGGCATTTGTTCAAATTTCTCAGAGTCGGATTCGACAACGTTATCCGTCCAAAACTTTTTGCATGTAGAGATAAAGATTATCTTCAAATAAAGGTTTAACACGGATTGATATAATTCAATCCGACATATGACATCACGATGACTCCGACACAATAGGCAGGCTTCCTCTCTGAGTCTGACTGTCCTAGATTTTTTGTATGTCGAAAATCTTCCAATGCCTAACTTATTTAACTGTGACAATTATCATAAACTGGGTTAATTATCATTATATGTTTTCCGATATTTCTACAAATTCTATGATTTTCTTTCCGTGTACAGTTAATTTCATAACGAGGATGAGAGACTTAAAATGCTTCAAACGGATGATACATAAGTTGAATAAATGTATTGGTGATAAATGTCATGACCATTTAACGACAATAAAAAAGAAGGTTCTCGATTATTCACGAATTTCTGGAATATCTCTATTAGAATCTAAAAATAAACTATTCAAATGAGCTTTATTAAAACCACTGGAATATCTTTCTAAATATTTCAATTTTTGTCGTGGGAACTATAAAAACGGAAGTGACACGCTAGAGCCAATCGAGTGAATTCTTTCTTTAAAATGTTGATCTCTAACCAATTCTTTTTCGAGATGCTTTGTAATTAAAATTTACTTGGTTTATGGCTGTTAATGATAATTTTCAAGAACTGTGTACGCTTTTGCCAAATTTAGCCACTTTTTTTAGGGAGAAGGGATAAAATGACTTAATTCTAAATTTTCCTTAGTATGTAATATGCAGGATATATCATTGTGAATTTCGTAGGCGTTAATTGTAAATTTTCAGTAGCGAATTTGGAATTTTTTTAAAAGAAGTTTTTTTTTTCATGTATTTTAAGAATGACATATAGAGATCTCTGTGTATAGGTGCATCTTTAATAAACCGGGGAGCAGCTACGAATAAATTAGGGAGTAAAAAATATCTACAGAGTGATAAAAAGATGTAGATTAACTTTTTTGGGAAAAAATAACTTTAAAAAATTATATAAATTATTTATTTTTCTGTGCCTTAAATAAGTGCTTGAATTTAGCAAAGAATTATGTATCGGATGACTTTGCTGTATGCAAACAGAGCATAATAACAAGCACTTCCTAGCGGATTCTAGGGCTAAATACGCTGTTTCTCTCAGTCAATGGTGGTTTATTGCTATGACTTTAGTGTGAAATGCTTTGATCTTATTTTTTATGTAGAATATTTGTAATTTTGATTTTTTAAAATTTGTCAAAATTAATAAAAACTTACTTTTTGATTATAAAATGTATTTTTTATTATTTGATAATAATATGTACTGTATTAAAATAAATTTTTTTAGTAATTTTAAATTCACGTTTATACTATGATTTTATTCGTCATATTTTATTTCATTCTTCATTGTTTTCTTCGGAATTTTTAGCATTTTGATCATTTTATCTAAAAGAAATTAAACATTTAAATAAAAAAATTAAAACTTAATGAGTAATAATTATTTTTACAAATTATAAACAAAAATTTCCTAGCTAATTTTTTTTAAATAAAAGTGAAATAATTTGAATTTGAATTTTGTCAATAACAAGATTAAGCTTTTTTTTTTACAAATTTAATATTTTTTCCTATTTAAAATGAATGTTGACGGTCCAATTAAAATCTGCATTTTAGTATTTGGTTAATATGAGCAGTAACAATGGAGAAATTTCCTGTGAGTGAATTTTAAATCTCCATGCGCTGTGCGGAGAACGTTTTGCCGGCAGATTTTGCCGCCTTTTCAACTTATCGATCGGCATTGAACTTGAGTTCGCGGAAGGATACAAAGTTTTTCTTTCTCTCTCTTCCGCCTCCCTTCGTAAACCCCGCCCCTCTCTCTCTCTTTCGCCGGTTCGAAGCGGAAGCTCTCCGGTATTTTCGTATGCATTGCGAAATCAAAATAGGCTTAGCGAATATCGGCATTTTTCTTGAAATCTTCATGCCAAATTATGATTGATAGTAAAAATATATAGTAATAGTTTATAACTTTAACCAATCTAAGAAGTTTTTATATATAATGTAAGATAATTAATGAAGAAATAATGTTTCATTTGAGAATCAGGCGAAACATGGCTAAATTCGAATTAAATAAAATACATTGAATATTTTATTTATTGACATTCGAATACATCAATAGTGAGAATAAAATGCTTCAAAAAAGAGAATTGATTTTCGAATTATATGAATTTCTTATAGAGAAAATGCTAAAATATAGAGATGTAGATTTAATTTCGTTGATTCTTAATTCTAAATCAAAATCAGTAAATTGGCAAATAAGAATTATAATAATCAATTCTTTTTGAAATATTTTTGTGAACTAACCTTTTTTAAAGCCGTAGGAAGAATATTCATCATGAAATACATCTATTTTCGAATGAAATTATATACGTTAGCATAGATTCTTTTGTTGAAACAAAAACTTAAACACTTCAGATTCATGTCTCACACCATATAGAATTCCTTAAATTGCTAATTGATTGCTAATTAGTTATTATACATTAATCAAAAAAATCAATTTAATTTTATTTGATAAGTTTAAGCACGCATTTTTCTTAAACTACTTTCAATCGCCCCTACAAACCCTTTTAATATACTATTATTAAAGAAAAAAGGATCTTTTTAACGATTTAAATACCTAATTTTTTTAAATACCTAATTTTATAGACGATGGTAAATAAATAAGCTTTCAGATACTGATTTGTATAAAGACATTATAAGTGGTGGAAATAATGATAATATAAATCTGACTTTAAAAACTTTAAGTATGCTAGATATGAATTCTTACTATTTATGCTGAATTTTCATAGCACAATTATTGTATTCTAAATATTGTTTGTTTATTCAAATAATCTAAATTTTAATTATCATTATTTATAAATTATTAAGAATTTGTTTTGTAATAATTATTACTTCATTTAAAAAATCACTTGGTATTTCCTAATTTCTGCAGTGTGTAGGTATTTATATAAATGACAAGTGTGAATTAGGCTAATTATGAAAAGAAGTGATTTTATAAAATAATTGGTATTTTTTTTATTTTTTTTCCAAGCTTTATGTTTGGTATTGTATAAAATGTCAAAGAAATAATTAAATTGTTTATCTTGATATCCCTCCCCCCCCTTTTTTTTTTTCTTTTTCATTCTCTTTTCCTAAAACGGCTTGGCATTTTACAAAACATCGGAATTCAAACTTTACCGTTAATATAAATATATTATATATTACATGTTACTTCTATAATATTTATATACTACAAATATCAAAGAATTGCCTGATATAAAAAAAATGACTTTTAAAACGAAAAGATATTTAGAAATATAATCATAAATATGTATTTAAAAGGACAAAATCCTTTGTATGTTTTTCCTAAATATTCTTCAATTCATATATTCGTCATATATTAGCCAATTTTCATATATAAGACGGATTATAATTCCAACTTTCAAAAAGTTACTCACAGTATGACTTAGTTTTAAAAAAAATGTTGCTGCTATTGTTTTCCCGTCCCCCCCCCTCATTTCAAAAGATATTACTTAAGGAATAATATCATAGAATTTTAGTGTTTCAAAATAAGAGAAGTCTATATAATACAACACGATTTTAATAGTTGCACATGACACTTATCATAGATAAGCTCAATAATGAAGGCAATAAGGATTTTAAGCCGAGTTTTAGCATCTCTTGTTTCAGTAGCGCCATTTAGGGACATGAATACGTCTTTGTTATACATGCGTCGTAGCCCTTTTCACGGGGTGGACTTCATACATTCCATTCACCGACCGTAATTTAGATCTAAATTAGAGAGCGATCTCCTCTGATCCTGTACCCCCAGTGTATTGTCTCGACTTAGAAGACTTTAGGGCTATGACAGATTGTACACGTGCCCCAGCCACCGTGTAAACGGAGAGTCTTTGGCCAGCAAGGTTCGAAATCACAACTCAAGGGCATACGAATCCAACATTCTAGCAACCAGGCCATCCCGGCCTCTCAACAATATAATGAAATACAAAAAGGTCATTTTTTTAAAGCTCTTATGAACTATAACAACAAAATGAGTCATCTCAAACCATGCATGACTGTCTGGGTTAATATGAATGTCGGAAAGCTGCAGTAACACAATCAAACATTGAGGTGAACACAAATCCCCCCATTAGAGTTCACCGTTTATGCTTACCGCAGACAAAAGGACTACGACCGACATTGGTTGGAACTCAGCACATTCCCATACCATTACAATAGTTACTGGAGAAGCGAGAACCTGCTTATTTATACTGAGACTTATCATCTCCATTTATTTCAAAAGTGGAAGGAGGATAGAAGATTAGATGCACGTTAAACTAATTTGAAATAAGGACCCAAAATATTCAAGAATCTTGATGATAGCCCTTAGGATTGAATTTTGGATTTTTTTCTAAAACTTTTGATGTCTTCGGATTAAAACTATTTAAAAAATTTAAAAGGCAGTTGAATCGAGCTCAGGCATGTAGTTGAATGAAGTTTTCTGCAAAATCTCGTTAAACGCTTTATAATGCAGTAGCTTATTCTCGATTTGCTGCTTCTATACTGTTGTTTAATGTAAGTGTTGATCTGGTGTAGGTTTCATCTGTGTTTTTGCACAGCATATTAGTGCTTCCGTTTAGAATAAAGTGTTATGATTTGTTGATGAATTTCATAGACTTTTTTCACCATACAACCCATGGACGGATGACTTTTTTAAATAGTAAAACACCAAAGTATTCAGAGATTATGTTTGTATATAACCCTTGATCGCTTCCAATAGTTCTCTTTGCCCTCTTCTATCGCATAGTGGGTAATGTGAGGCTCTAATTCTCACCGTAAATAGAAAGTCAATTTTCAAAAACCTCTAAAATAAAAATAATAAAACACTTTCTGCCTTATCATAAAGAAATGAATACATTTGAGGTTTAGAAGTAATCTTCCTTGCCCATTTTTCCAAAAGAGCATCTGATATCACTTTTATTTTAATTGTTATTTAAAAGGAAATTAGGGTCAATTTTATTCAGCGCTATTATTTTAGATTACCCTGTAATTTTATTAAATAAAATTTGGTTATGAGAAAGTATTTACAAACATATGATCAATACATCCATTTACTAAAAGCAATATAGAGCCCTTATTTATTTGAAAAGAAAATAATGAAAAAAAATTCAACAGATCTTCATTAAAATGAAAACATCGCGCTGTTTACAATTTTGAATTACTTGCTTAGATTTAAAAACAAACCCTAACATAATCTAGATTATTTATGTATCTAAAAGTTTTTTAAAAAACGATATCCAGGCACACATTTATTAAACATCACTGAAATAAACATTCTGCTTTAAAAAATATTTTTTTTAAAAACCCTTCAACAATTAATTATTGTAATTTAAATTTTTATCTTTGAATTTTCTTAGAGAATAGGGACTCAATAGCAGACACTGATAATTTTTTTTCCAATAAATATTTCCACTGTTTTAACATAATTGAGATTTTGTTCGTAAACAACCCATCAAATTAATCAGTTCACAAGTTACTGTTTTTAAAATGTTTATAAAATAAAAAAGTTATTTACTTCCACATTAATAAATTGTTTTCATCAATGAATTGCAATTGAAATAATTAAGAAACTGTAGCTGAAGACTTTGAAATATAAACAAGTTTAGTAGAGAACTTAAGTGTTTTGTAAAATTTAACCAACGGTAGTGGTCTTCCCAAAATTTTCTCACATACACAGAGTTATGACTTGATAGATTAGCATACAGTGCTATCTCTTTTCCCTTGCATAAAATTAGAGCTACTTTAAGGCAACCAGGGATCTTTAAAATAACTTCTTCAAATTTTCACCTTAGCAATTTGAAATTTTACAAGCATTAAGAGTAACACTATAGGAGATGACACACGGAATTTTAAAACAATATATTAATTTATTTATGAGTTGGGGAGGTAATATAATATAATATTAGCTGTAAATAGCGTTAAGGAAAAATGTTCCAGGCGCTCCATATTTGTTCGAAAGCGGCGCTCCAATTTTTATTATTACTTACTCCAATCCTTTTGAAACAAAAGTTGGGATTAAACTTGGAGTTTGAGTGCGAAATATCAAAATTAACCTATGTAATAACTCAAAACTACTTAAACTTTTTTTAATTAGTAATTATAAATTATTATATTGATTAATTTTGATATTTCGTACTCCAAGTTTAATCGCAACTTTTGTTTCAAAAGGGTTAGAGTAAGTAATGATAAAAATTGGAAGGCTTTCGAACAAATTTTAAAAGGCCTGGAACATTTTTCATTAACGTTATTTATAGTTAATATTATATTATATTAACCCTCAAACTCATAAATAAATTAATATAATGCTTTAAAATTCCTTGTGTCATCTCCTATAGTATTACACTTAATGCTTGTAAAATTCCAAATTGCTAAGGTGAACATTACAATAAGTCATTTTAAAGGTCCCTGGTCGCCACGAATGTCTTGCATGTTGTTGGCGAACAATAGTTATGTAATGTTGAATTTTGGCGTGGATTTAGCATTTTCGAGTATATGGAATGATTCTTGGCTATCTCTTTGGCGATTAATTCTTGACACGTGGTTAATAATACCTGAAAATCGAATTTGTGTTTCAGAAGCGTTTCTTCTAACCGATCGGAACCAAAATTTGACACAGCACTAAAGTTGCAGACAAACTAGATATATACCAAATTTTATATACTTCAGCTATATATATTTTTTTCGGTTATCGAGTTTTAATGCTTGTGGAAAAAAAAAGACCAGCAGACTGTAAAACCCGTGACGCGTTTTGTTTGAAATGTCATAATTATCTACACTTTATATATGCCAAGTTTCATCCATCTATATCTCTTTGTTTTGTAACTAGCGTTTAACTTATATTTAGGCACCTGACAGGCAAGCTTCTTCAGAGCGGATTTTACACATTATTTAGGGACAGAAAAAAAAAAAACTCTTACAAATTTGCTGTAGGAACCATATACCAAATTTCATTAGTCTAGATTAAAATTTTTAGAGCTATCGTGCTCACAGACAAAGCGACAGACAGACATAATTTTAAGAATGTGTTTTGCGGATATATGGACATCTGAAACAAATAGATTCGTTATATTCTTGAGATCGAATTTTTCGATTATTACAATTCGTTTTCTTTGTATACATTGTATACGAGAAAATAAAAAGGATGAAGAGTAGATAACGAAAGGAATAAACTATTAAAGATTATATACTAACGTGTTTACTTTTAACATAATTTCTGTGAACATGCAGAACTTATCACATTGTGAAACACGTTTCCCAATCCTATTTCGGAAAACATTGTCGAGATAAGTGTCATACAGACCTGTACATTCCGTTACCACCTCTCGTTAAATTGGAATTGCTATTTTGGCTGCGAGTGCATTGGCGCTCTACAGAGCAGACCGTTTAAGCTGGAGATTCCTTACTTGGCACAAGTATGTTTTGGAGGTTGAAAATCTACATCTCTTCGAAATATTTTTAAAATTTTTATTTAGAATTTTAATTAGTTAAAAACTAAACAAGATTTTGGTAGGGGTATTGGAACAGGGGTAGCGCGTCTTCCCCGTTATTTGGGTTCCCGTGTTCGAGTCCCGGTTAGGGCGTGGTTGTTCTTCTGTGTTCTATATGTAAGGTTTATAAATGTGCCCGCTTGTAAAAATAGGCTCTGCAAGCAACTGTGATGAGTGTATAGCTAAGTCATACTCTTAGCCCTAGGTGACGCTGTTACAAACAAGAGACGCTCATTCGGCTTAAAATCGCTGACGGCCCCCAACGCGTTTATCCATGCCAAGTGTCATTAGAAACAACAACATAAAATTTTGGTATTTTTTCAACAGGACTTACATAAATATTATAGAAAAAAATTTATGTAATTTTAAAATTCAAAATTATTTTTTTAATTTTTTTTCAAAACTTATTTGGTAATACAATATTCGTGAAAAAAATTTCTAACTTTTGACTATTTTTTTTTAAGTTTGATTTTCAGCATTACATAACTGTTCTGAGATTTAAAACGGTTTCATTATGCCATCAAATATTTAATCGTGGGATTTTCTTCCATCTTAAAACTAAGGGAACAAAAGATCCTATTTAATACCTCTGTATTTAAAAATAGAACAGAAAAGGGATGCTATAGTACAGCAAAAGTTAATATATGAATAGAACAATTACCTTATTTATAATTTTACGATGTCAACAACTGGTTTTCATTAGAAAGAATTAAACACTTATTGAGAAAAGCGTATGTAAGGCAATTTGATGCTTAAAAATAAATTGTTGTTTAAATCATGGGCATGTTACTTCGCTGGAGATATTTACAGGAATTCAAATGTAACTAGTATTCTTTTTAAACCGGTTGGTCACCAAAGGCATGGTTAGTCTTAAAATAAACAATGTTCTTCACTATAGAATTGAGGAAAAAAAGTGTGTGTGTGTGTGTTTTCATTTACAGATTTCTGATTAATTTTTGATTTTTTAAGGGGTATGGATTGAGCAACTTTTGCTTCTACTTTAAATTATACTTTCAAAGTGATATTTAGAGCATTCTAATTGGTTGTCTATATACAGAAGACCGAAAATAGTTGGCGAAAGTGATTTAATTGTTGAAACTTGTGGCTGTATCAAAATTTTTATCTTGTTATATATGCTGTGAAAACAGTGATGGGAAAGGTGACCGTTAACGAGAAATATAGAAGTCGTAGTCTTTCTTAAGGAATGAAAATTGTCGAAATCGAATTAAGGATTTGAAGACTGGAGCTGAATCAGAGATTTTCTCCAATGAGAAGGCACAATCAGCTTAAGTTTAGTTCAGTTCTTTATTGATGAACACAGAAATATAGTGAAATAGTGATTTTAAAATTTCTTCGTATGGACTGACATTGTGAAGATGGGCAGCCACTGATGACATACCTAGATTTTATCAGCCATCCTATGAGATAGAAATTGGCGAAATTGAAACTGTTGCTGGACAGGGAACATCAGTTCTTTATGTTTTTCGATCACCTGCACTCTAAAGAAGTAGTATAAAAAATGTTAATTTATCAAAGGAATTAAAGTAAAATGTGATTATTATTCTTAGAAATATTATTCAAATTTACTTCATTAGGATTATAAATTTCTTATATTAATATTGTGTTTAATTGTCGTCTGACAATCAGACTTCCTGTAAATAGGTTGTGTTCAGACTGTTCAGACTTCATTGAGATAACTTGAGCGTCAAACCATACACAGAAATTTGAGTGGAATCAAACACACTGAGAAATCAACTAATCGCCAAATTGCCACTGACCTGAAATATGCTTTTACTATATAGTTTATAATGAAGGTTTCAAATACTGATTATATATATATTAGCTGCTAAGTTTTCTTGGCATAAATCTGTTCCCACGTTCGTTGTATTATAGCTAATTCAGTAATTTCATTGAGGGTCTCGTCAGAGTTATTTATTTCTTTAAATTGAAAACAGTAGTGAATGTTTTTTCATCCCGAGTGAAGGCAAGTTTATCAGCTGGTACGTAATATAGAGCTTTTCCAGGTTCATTATGTGTGCGTGTGTGTAATGATATCTCTCTATTTATTTAAAATCCTAATCCTAATGTCCGAATTAAGTTAAATTCTAATTAATTTCTCATATTCATCTTGAATTAGCCCATATTACTTCATTTTAGAATTTTCACTTCGATTATCCAAATCACAATTTTGAATTTTTTTTAACACATGCTCAGAAAATTGCTGATTCTTTTGTTTCCCACGCCACGAGGCAAATATTAAAAATCCCTAACATCTATGCATTATTTTCAAAGATACCTAAGATTTCCTTTCATAAATCGACACTTGTCAAGAAATCTCTCTCAGAATCTCTTATTTAAGAATCTCTCAGAATCTCTTAGTCATTAAATTGAAACATTTCTCTAATTTTCTTTCTTGTCTTCTGGTTTGAAGGATTGCATTCCAACATTGTCCCCCGAACAATTTTAAGCCTCCCGAGGGAAAATAAATTGGTTTATTTAAAATTTGCCTTTCTTTTTTTTTCACATACACACACTCACGCGCATAAACTTGCCTAAGTTTTAAAAAAAAAACACTTTTCCAAAAATTTATAAATATCTATCAGTTTGTAAGTTTGTCAAATTGAGGTCATTGGATGAAATTTGGTCTGTAGTCTTTTGCAAAATTTGCACACTTCTGTACAATTTTGGGCAAAATCTGTTTTAATGTCTGTTTATTCGTGTGCATGTGATTACGATAACTAAGAAATACTGTCAGCTACATATATGGAATTTGTAATATAATTTTATTAAAAAATGCAGATATGTATTCAATTTCCAACCAAATCTCCCGGAAGGGCTTATCTTCCTATTTATTCTTATTCATTTGATTGCAACAACTCAAAAACACTGCGATTGAAATAAATGAACTTTGGATGTTATCACTAAAATTGTAATTCTGTCTCAAATTTTGTTTTCAGTCGTTCCAAAAAAAAGTTTCAAAATTCAAAACTTGTTTTCCTTATAATCCTACGCACTAGGAAATGCTATTTATTGAGTCAGAATTTGTGGTATCAGATGGAAGAAAGAGATTCACTCTTGCGGACTTGCTGACATCTTAAAGAGTTTGTTGTATGCCTCCCCAGTTCTACTTCGCGGTGCGTCCAAAGCAAGGCCTGACTAAGACGGGGGCAGTTTCCCCGGGGCCCCACAAAATTAGGGGCCCCCAAATCGAATATAAATATTATTTTATGTTTCCTTCTTTAATGAATCTTCTTTATTACTAAAGTAGTGAAACAGTGGGGGGCCCGAAGAAGTTTTTGCCCCAGGCCCCTAATAGGCTAAGTCGGGCCCTGGTCCGAAGAATAAAAAATTTTATAAGAAAAAACGAAAAGATCTGATGTATTGAAACTATTTTATTGGATGAATTTGATTCTTTAAATTTAACCAGCTTATTTCACCAGGATTTTACGATTTGAATAAAAACGCAGGTGATCCAATGAAAGATGTGTGTTTTAAAATTAGAAAATAATATATTTTAAATAATCGTACGCTTTCACCCTTCTTTGTTTTTGCATCTCCTGCCATTATATTGCCGCTCAGGGAAGCGAGAACCACACACAATGCCTATCGAAGTCTCTCATCACTATTTTTGGAGAGTACCTGATTGACATGTTGCTTAGGATAAAAAAAATATTTTCAAATCTTAGCATTTATAACTATGTCAACTTGTTAAAACAATTTTCAGCTGCAACTTGTTAAATATAGTTTCTTTTTCGAGTCGTCTGATCTTGTGTCGAACAATAAACTTCTTAACAGCAACCTTTGAGATTGTCCCACTATTTTTAAAGTGGCAATAGAAGTTCCTTGACAGGATTATTCTTTATTGTCACGGTCAGCGATACAGTTCTCTTCTTTTTGGCATTTGTGTGTCGTCTGACCGAAGAAATACCGGACATCGATAGGGTTTTTTTTTTTTCACCTCAAGTTTTCTTTCTTCAGAAGGAATAGGAATGAGTATATTTAAATGGAATTTAACTCTAAATGTAATAATTAAAAATGCGTGAAAATTAAACTGAACATCGCATTGTATCTGAACTAAAGTCACTAGATTGTTGTTTTTGCATATTAAAAAAGATTCCATTCCATAAAATAAATGTCAAAATAAAACTTCTATTCTGGAATTGAATGATGGATTTACAAATTATATTTAAAATGAATTTCCAAAACGATTATAAAAATTAAAACAAAACTATTTGACAATAAATTCTGAGTTATACAAAATGTAATGATTTGTTTTTTGAGTTAGTAATAATTATTTCAGAAGTGACTAGCTAGGAACATTATAAATGTTCTAAAGTTTGGCTTTTTTGTTTGTTTTCGATTGAAAATGACTGAGAAATAGAACAGTTGAGATAGAAATAGATTTTCCGAACAGTATGCACAAATTTTATATCGCTTTCATACATTCTTTATGGTGCATTGGATATAAAGTTTCGATTTCTTTGTACAGTTCACAGAAACGAGTGAGTACAAAATGGTCTTTATAAATGTAAATATGCATTGTTTAATTCATACCCTACAGAATAAAATGGAATGTAAACAATGCATTTTTCCCGCTTTTAATACACTCTATTCAAAATTTGATTTAGGTATTAGATTTTTGTGAAACAAAATTAAAATATCAAATTTTATCACCATATTTCGTTTTGCTTTTGACTATAGAATTCATGTGCAAACAGAGAGAATTCCAAAAATGGTTTGTTTGAATTCAGGAAGACTTAAAATTGACTATTCATTGATACTGGAAAGTTGATTTGTTTGATGCTTGCAATATCTTTCTCTTTGCATTCTTAATTTAAGAGAAAAAGGCAGGAAAACGGTATGGAATTCTCTACAGGAACATAACAGCTGCAAAAAGTTGACAGGAACTATTTTTATCGAGCGGTTTTATATTCCTCCGCCGAAGATGTTCTGCAGCTCATTTCCTGTCCGCTCCGCGGCAAAAGTCAGAATTGTTGTGTTGTGTTTAGAAATGTTGTGAATCGTTAAGTTAGGGGGGACAGCAGCTTATAGCTGATAATAGTTTCCCGGGGAGTAAATCCAAAACAAACATGGGAATTGTCTGCAAAGAATATGGTCGAAGGTAGCCTAGATGAGTAAGTATTTATTTAAACAAGATAATTTTCGTGTAGTAAAATTCATTGATACTTTGGTAGGCTTAGCGTTAGCTAGCCTCGTAAAATTTGAGTGTAATGTTTAGAAAATATTCATTCATTACTTCTAAAATCATTCACCTAAAACTTTCTAAATAAAATTAAATTAAATTCCATGCGGAAGATAATTAATTCTATGCTATACTGTATTCATTTTTATTCTTTTAATGAATTCAGGAAAAAGAAATTTATTATGTTCTTGGTTTTGTGATTGTCTGATATAAAAAAAAAGAAAATGAAAATCTCATGAATGAATTTCACTATGGCGTAATTTTATCCACAGAACGTTGTTTGGCTATAGCAATCAAACTTTTAATCATGTAAACAAATAAAAGGAGACACGATTTTTTTTTATTTTGTTCAATTGATAATAAATTTGTTTGTGTTTAGTTTTATATTTGTAAACTGAATGTAAATAAACCAAAAATTTTTGACAGAATAAAAATTTTCTTTTTAAAGGAATTTTAATTATTTTGCTAAAAAAAAAAACTTTCGAGGGTGCGCATTTAAATTTATTTCTCTTGAGTCTAAGTTGCTTACATATATATTAGTTTTGAAATTATAAATTGGTAGGAGAAAAAATTATTTTTATAGCGAAAGTTTTAAGCATCGATTTTTTTTTTAATTATGTGTAAAAGTTTGTATTACATATTTTAATGTTCACTCTGAATTCTGTTGCTTGATAAATAACAGCTATGAAAAACTTCCATATATTAAGTGACTATAGCATTATAGGCATTTTTCGGATTTTTTAAATTCATTTATGCTGAACTGTAAAACTAAAATGTACAAAATTATCTTTCTCTTGAATTTTTATCATTAAATTCATAAATAGTTTTAAAAATAGATATAATGTAGTCTTCTTTTTTAATTTAATGGGTGCTATATTTTTGGCATGATCTCAACCAAAAATAATCAAATCTAGTTGTACATAGTCATATCTTTATTATTATTAATATTAGTATTCATCCAGTTAAAGGTGTTTTATTGAGATTTAATGAATGAAACTGTTAAAGGATTAATGAACATTAAGTAAGTAGAGTGCTGTTCAACATTTAATTTTTAAAAAATAAAATATTGTATTTTGATAGGAATAAGTTCATATTTATGCAATAATAAATAATGATAATAGATATTTTTTCATAGCTTATTATTAGACTTTTTTTAACTAATGAAAATAACTAAACTTTTAACTTTTTTAAACTAAAGATTGTGATCTATGTTATTCCTTATCTTCAGGAGTATTTTAAAATACTATTTACAAATTCTATTATGTTGTAATCCAAAGGCAATGCTTAAAAAACAATTACAATAGAATGTAATAGATATTTTTCAGATTTCTATGCTTATGTGAACTGATAGATAAAGGTGCAAAATTATTTCTATTAATTTCTCTTATTAATCTTATATTTAATTCCATTCAAAGCCAAATAATCTAATTGTAAAACTCTATAAACAGGGGATTTTTATCTTTAAAAAATAGTTAACTCATTTCATTAACAATAAGAAATTTGTATTTGCTATAAGGGTTATATTTAAACACTGATAGTGATAAATCAGATTTCAAAATATATTTAAAGAGGATGCTTTCAAATTTTGAAGCTCAAATTGTCTATTGTTAGTATTCTCTATTACTTATTTTTTAAAAAAATTACTTAAAATTGTGATTTAATGAAAAATTGGTACTTGCCAATGAAAAATCACCAAATAATGCAGAATTCCACCTAATGAAATTTGTTGTAAAATTGCCTAATAATAAAGAGTTCCATTAACTGTTTTATCATTTTCTTTGCCTGGCGACTTGACTCGCATTTGGTTCACAATTGGCGATATTTGTGCCTAGCTAACAGAAAAGTACCAAAATTTGATTCAAGTTTATAAAGTAGTAGTAGTTCCTTTGTAATTAATGTATACCAATAACATGTGTCCAATACTCAAATACTGAAAAATCCTACATAACAAGGATCAAATAATATTAATTTTTCATTTGTATTTAAATTTGAAGACTAATAAGAATATTGTACTTTAGCAAAACTCCAGAAATTTATTTCTTGTTATTTTTTCACAATTCCAAAAGTATATAATTATAATAATTTGGTCTAACTTAATTTGAAGTTATGCAGTTCCTTATTTATCCATATCAGTTTGAATTTTTTTTATTTCTTTTTAGAAGATGATAAAAGTGCAAAATTTAGAATTAACATCAAATTTTAAAATGGATTAATTCAAGTTGTCCATTTAATGGTAGAAATTGGCAATTCTGTCAGCTATTATTGAAATTTTTTATTAGGTAAGGAAGTGGATTGTGTTGTCATCATTGAAATTTTGGTCTCACAAGAAAGAATCTGACTTTACAGAGTAAAGATCTGAAGTTTACAAAAATATTAGTAAACAAGTTGTAACTGTCCTGGTCAGCATTCATCAAATCAGATATATCAAAATAATACAAATAAATGAAATGAGGTTTATTTAAAAGATTATAAGTTTTCAATTATAATAAATTTTTATAAATAAAATGTATTGTCTACAATGCTAGGCATAAAAAATATTTGTGAACATGCTATGAGGAAATTGTGTAACATTTTTATCTAAGTACAATTATTTTGCATTGTCATACATGCATGTTACATTTTGTATTTCTTATTTTTATTCAAAACAAATGCTTTTCTAATCCTTCTTATAAGTTATTAGATTTTACATGCATTTATAATTAATGTTAAATTATTTATTAGTGGTTATTACTCCTTTTTATTATTGAATATAGTGTATATATAAGAGGGAAAAATATATTGATTATCCAGTTATCTAATTAATTATTAAATTTAAAATAGAAACATTACAACCTATACATGATTTCATATTAATTTGTAGTACATTATCAGCCTGATATTTAAATAAATTATTTTTCTGTCAGTGGGAACTTTCTGGTTCGTGTCCGAGCCCAGGTCATGACCAGAGATGATTCTACAGGAGGATGGGTGCCAATGGGTGGAGGTGGCTTGAGCAATGTCTCAGTGAGAAAAAGAATCATCTCTGAGGATGAAAACAAACCTGAATATATCATTTGTGGGAAAAGAATATCAGACCAAACTGTAAGAACCCTGGAAAGATTTATTTTCTCTCAATATTGAATTTGAAAAAAATATTATATTTTTTCTTTAATTGCTAAACAAGTATTGAGATATTTATATATATGATATATAAGTACATAATTAAGATATTTTACTCTGCCATAATTTAAAATCATCAAAATATTACACACTTTGTATTTCTGTGTAATTATTTACTTGATTGTAATTTTTCAACTGCAATTGAACAAAATAAGTTTTACTTGTTTTCCATACCTGTACACTGATTGAAAATTGAGTTCCTTTTAATTTTGTATTAATTGTATTTTTTGTTAATTTAATTTTAATTAGGTTGTTCTCAGTTGTACTATAAAAAGAGACTTTCAATACAACAAAGTCATGCCTACATTTCACCATTGGAGAACTGGTGAAAAAAAGTTTGGTCTTACTTTCCAAACTGCTGCTGATGGTCGAGCATTTGATAAAGGTGTTCGCACAGCAGTAGAAGATCTTTTGGAAGGTATGTATGTCTTATTAATTAGATTTTACATATTAAAAACTATTTTTTTTCTCCGAAATATTTCTGGTTGTATGCTAAGATTTCAATGATTATTTTTTTAAAACTCTGATCATAGTTTTTATAATTGTTGATTAGTTGGAAAGAGTATGAAAGAAATCTAATTTTTAAGAACATATTATGTATTTTGTATAGACACACACCAATTTTTTAGATGCATTATCAATAGCTCTCATGAATCTTGTTGTTCTACACTTATTGATAAATTTTGTACTAAAGTTCCTGAATTTCAGTTCTCATCTGATTTCTGTACAGTTTTTGTCTTTTCGCATCATATTTATTTATCAACTATTAAATTGAGATTTTAATTTTCAAAAATCAATTTTTATAATTGTTTCTTGATTTTATTATTCTTTATTGACTTACTAAAAGGTAAAATAGATTTAAAAAAATTAGATTATAAATGTGAAATTATTATTTTTTTCATAGAACTTAATGATTGAGATGATTTTGCTTTAAATTAAAGTATGTCATTTTTTGGTATATACTCTTATTTTATTAACACCCTCGAGAGAGAATAATATACTTTTTCAGTTTAGTGGCAGAGTCAGGGATTAGTTTTAAAAGACGCAATTTGTAAAACATTCATCATGCAGTAGTTTTCTAAATTTTTAATCAGAATTTTCTGCAAACATGATTAGTATGACGTGCCTTATTGCATTAGTTCAATTAATATTATATGCTCAACAAAAATGGTAGTGTAAAATTGTAAGTCCAGTTATCATTTTAGCTAGCAAATAGAAAAAAATATATTTCATGAAATCCTATTGATCTTTTTGAAACTGTTTTTACTTATATACTTTGTTTACGTGTTCAGTTTAAAAAAAACTACTTTAATTCATTTGCTAAGCTCTTTATTATTATATTTTGTAAATCAACAAAAGTTTTCAAAACTGTGTGATGAACAAGTTATAATATGTCACAACTTGAAAGATTGATTTTGATTTGTGTTTGATCCAATTAGTTACATTTTCTATTTTAAATATTAGCATGCACTTTCAAAGGTCATATCTCTTCTAAAGAATTCAGCTTTGAAACAGTCTAAAAAAGGCTTTCTTGGTTAAGATAAATCCCAAATAAACTATCCACCTACTTAAGAAGCAATCGGGGAAAAGCATATATGAGTAATAAGAAATTTAAATAAAGATATTAATGGTAATTTTTTAAGGAAAAAATTTAAAAAGGAACGAATTAATATTTTCGTTCCTTTTAAATTTTTAGCAGTGATTATATATTGTATTATAGTATAGTATATGATGGTATGTTAACAGCCTATTATGAAGCAATGCTAATTTTGTGACAGAGCGTATCAATTTTTTAAACATTTGTCAGATATTAAGAATGTCATTGATCTGATACTCTCTTTACCCATCTCATATTGGAAGGAAGGTATTCAGTCTTTACAGATTTAACATACATCGAATCCGCTTCCAAGTTCTTTGGCAATATCAGATTTTGAACCAGAAACACTCAGAATCCAAAAATATTACACACAGACCATAGTGGGCTGATATTCTGATGGAGAATAGATTCAGTGTTTAATTTATAAAATGTGGATACAAATTATGTATAAAAGGAATTAGTCTTTTATTTGCTTGCGTTAACCGCAATTCATCTATAGACATCCTTTTATGCTATATTAAAAAATTGTTATTTTACTGTAGGTTACTTGATTTCATTTGTTATCACTATAACAAGTCATTATAAATGCCAAATACTTTATATACTTTGCTTTATAACAGAATGATAAAAAGAAAAAGAAAAACTATATATATTATTATAACTTGGTCCATATATGTTGCAACTTGTCTCATGTCCAGGGTGCTATAACTGATTTTCTTGAAACTATAACAATCATTTAGTTATTACACCACAATCATTCAAAATGTTGAAAATATTAGCAGTTTACATGCTCTTTCTTTTTATCTTTGCAATATCTAGAAATAATTTTTTTACCCATTGGTAAAATTTATGTAGTTTTTATAGGTATATATATGGTATAATTTATGCAGTTTTAAAGAATTTTTGTTTCTTACTAAGAATTTTTAAAATTAGTTGTTTATATTTTCTATTAACTCATATATGTAAGATACATAAATCCTCTTTATCCTTATGGGTTATTTGTATCAAATATTAAAGAAATTATGTTTATGAAGTAAAGGAAATCTAGATTATTCATTTATGAAAATCTTATACTGTGTATTCTTTATTTATTCTTAAAAATATAACTTGATTATTACTGTGTTTGTTTACATATCACATTGCAGAGACTTTTTCATTATTGTCTTTATTATTTTTGATTATATTTTTCTGAGGTCAAATATATTATCTAAATCATTATTTGTTAAATTAGGTAATTACATTTCTGTAAATTGTAATACATATAGAAATTCACTTATTCTAATATTTTACAGTTTTTGCCGGAGATGGCTGCAGTCAAAGAACCCGTGGAGGAGATGATCCAGATGATGATGTTTTCATGGTTTGTTACTATTTTTTCTTCATAATTTATAATGTATGACCACTTTATTTAGTTACATTAAACTATTTCATTTTTAAACTCCTAAGGGGCATCTGAAAGTAATATATTAGTGAATAGTTATGTACAATAGTTATTTAATAACTAATAAGGATTCATTCAATAATAATAATAAATAATAAACTTAATGCTTTTCTTTTCTTACTTTTTATCAATCTAAGAGCCGTATATTTGTTTCTCGTTTGTTGCATTAAAATGAAATATTCTGAAAAATTATGATTCTATTTTATTTCTTACTCCAATGAATGTTTATGCTGTTTCCTCACAACTGGAATGAAAATTACTTATGACAAAAAGAATTTTGAACAGCATTTTTTAATCAGTATGAAAGAAACCCACTCCCCCCTTCCAAGAAAAAGATAAGCCCAGAATCAGTTATGTTCTCAGGAAATGCTATATTATCGGTTTATTCTAAATTCGAATTATTTAGGTCTTTATTATTTAGTATATTCTATTTTCATAATATGATCGTAAAATCTATTGTTAAAACTCAGTGGGCTTTTGTGCATCTATTAGAGTGCTTTTTATTCATCAAAGTAGAGATAAGAGGAAAGATAAAAGGAGGAATTGTTTAATTTTACAATAAAATAAACTTGGGTTACTCACAAGCTGAATTATAACAATATGATCATAACTAACTGGATATTCCCATACATATGAAAAAAAGTGAAAAAAAAGTATCTGATAGGGCAAGAATCAAGGTCAAAGAATTCCAGAAATGCTTTAATTTTTCTGCGTCTTTGCCCTTTTGTAATAGAATTTTTGAAAGGTGATTGTATATACTGAAACTGTACTATATAAGTTATATGAACAAAAGGCTGTAATGCCAAAGATAATGCAAATAGTTCATATATAAGCTATATGTTTACTTTATTAATTATATATATTCTATGATTATCCAAGCAAATTTATTTACCAATAATATAGTAATGTTGTAAATGTGTGTGTGTGTTTTGACTTTAAAATGTAAACATGTGTAATTTACCACTATTTCTACTAAGTTTTTGGTGCATTCAAAGCAGAGGAAAAATTTTTAGTTGAAAATATTGAATGAAAATGGATATGCTCATTTTTTCTTCCTCCAATTATTGAATGCAATTTATACATAAGCTTGTTATATTTACTACCAATAAAAATTGCTTCTCAAAGCCAATGTTGGTTTATTCATTTTATAAAATATTTCCAAATTAAAATCTTATATTATTCATATCCAAGCATTATTTCTATTTGATGTACATTTGTTATAAATATAAAAGGCATTTTAAGTTTAATATGTAAAAAAAAAAATAATGCTCAAAAGTTGAACAAATAATTTTCATTTCATTTGTACTATGATATAGTTAGCATTCTCAGTTTTAAATATTATTTATATATTAGCAAATGTAGAGCTTTATTAAAATATTTCTGAAAAATTGCGAAATGGTTTTTCTGGATTATTTGAATTATTTGAATTTTCTACATATTTCTTAAACCATAGCACTGAAGGAGGAACAACTTAAAATATTAAATTGTATTCTAAGCTTTGATATCAATCTCATGTTTATATTTTTAGGCATTGGAACTACCAATAGAGTCACGATCCTCCACAGGATCCAGTAGTGAAAGTGCCAATGGTGTGAATACATTTAGGCCCACTTCTGCTACGTCCAGCATCCCGGGTGATACATTTTCAGTCACTTCATCTCCTTATTCTCATTCCCATTCTAATCAGCACCAGAAGCTTCAACACATTCAGTCACGCACCATGAAACCCTCACGCACCATGCCCGGTGTCAGCAGCAGCAGTGGCACTAGCGGCCTTACTTCATCGCTCAGTGTGGGAGGCAATGAGCTGATAAAGGCTCAGAGTGAAGAAGTTTGGGTCAAAGAAAGGACACACCTCAAAGACTCCAATCCAAATGAGCCAGAAAAAATTGAACTTTCTATTTTGGGAAGCGATTCCTATGTTCATTTCTCAAAGGATAGAGCAGCTAGTCGCGCAGAGCATGAGTATTGCTATCCAGCCATTGAGAGCATGAAGATCACCAGGGAAGACTACCCAGCTGGGAGCTTAAAGAAATCCATTTCAACAGTTAGCAGTGAACCACCTTTGCTTCCCAGCAAGAGCTCGAAGAAAGAATCTCGAAGGCAGCAAGCATCTCCAACGCTAATGAAATGCAATCTCTGTCTTGATGAGTTCACCGATGAAACCAACCTTCCAGGCGTTTGTCGTTTTGGACCAGACAGGACGTTGAATTGCATCAACCAAGTAACTTGTTATTCATGTGCTCATGGCATGCTCTATCATTGCATGTCAGATACGGAAGGAGATTTTAACAACCACCCTTGTACGTGTGATCCTGTTTCTGACGGTCACTGCCGCAGACGTTGGACTGGCCTCGCCTTGCTTTCAATATTTGTTCCCTGCCTCTGGTGCTACCTGCCTCTTCGTGCCTGTCACCGCTGTGGAGTCAGTTGTGGTTACTGTGGAGGTAAACATCAACCTGAGTAGGTGTTAGATCCCACCTGCTTATTGGCAACTAAGTCCTACTCGGGTACATATACACACTGCCTGGAATCTCAGATTTTTTTCATTGTGAGATTCCCTCATCTTTTTTGCCAAAGTGTTGCAGATATGATCTGTTTGAAGGCCAGTTACTTGGATGGCCCCAATTTACAGTATGACACCCACCAATGTAATATAATTTTTGTTACCCTGTGTAGATATTCCTTCAGAGCTGTTCCCTGTTGTCTGTTAAATGTTTCAGTTAAAAAAAAAAGACTTATATTAATTGATGTGTATAGATTGTTTTTAAGATCTATATTAAATTTGCATATTTTTTTCGGAGCATATTTTAGAGAAGAAAAAAATTTCCTCTGCATTTATTAATGCTTCTTATCATTTCATTGATTGTGATGTATGTAATCTTATTACTGTTTATAGAGTTATGTTATACAGATGTTATTTTATTATGCTGACATAAAAGTTATCAGTGGTTCAAATGATCCAAATTTAGATTTCTTTCTTCTACATTTTAAAATTGATAATTTATTTTCATGTTTTCTTTTTTAGAAAAATCATTGTGCTTTCCATATATGTTTGTGAAATTTATCTTCGTAGTTCTAATTAGGAGAAAGGGCTATTTGCTCAAATAAGGATTGATACCTATTTCATGCTATACTTCTTGGAACAAACATTTTATCATAACTATTAAATTTGTGCCTTATAAAGTGGCAAAGAGTTATTTCAGATGAAATGTATCTTTCTATTTGAGTATATAGATGTTCTCTACTGCTAATGTCATGAGCTGGTGTTGTAAATGATAAACTGAGGCTGTTTTGAGTGTGAATATTGGGAGTCTATTTGTTTCTTAATGGCATTTTGCAGCATGTAAATTATTGCATTTCATTGTTATGGTTTCTTTCAGATATATCTAAAAATAAATTTATAACACAAAAACAATTTTTTTTTTTCATATTTTAGCCCTTTCACTGCACCAAAAATTTCTTAGTGTGTAAATTTTTTTGTCTGAATTTTAAAATTGAACTTGAATTGTATTTGCACATTTAAATTACATTTCTAAAACTGATATGATGAATTATGTTCAGAATATTAATAGTATAGTTTTTTTTTTTT
>JAOUZG010006535.1:7270558-7288952 GCA_026289955.1 Argiope argentata
ATATATATATATAATATGTAAAATGTCAATATTGGAGCAACTATAATAGGAAGATGTGGTTGGTAGTGCAAGACTTGTAAATTTGCAAGATGTCTAAATTTAATTCATTATATTTTTCCTCTGTATTTTCTTCTGATTAAATTCCTAATTAAATGTATTGTGATGACTTATACATCAGTATTTAAATGATGTATGTAATAGGTAATTTCTTAAAATTTTAAAGCACTATTTTTTATTTTATTTAAGGATTTTTAACCCTAGAGTGTATGCAGTCTTTTTGGCTTTTTGTTGTGATCTAATCATTTGATGTAGATTTTTTTTTAACAATTACCAAGTAAAAAATTATATAGTAATACTGTCACATTATCTATTACCATAATAACTATTATGCTGGTTTCTCAGTTTACTATACAGTATCTGTCTTATTAAATGAATTAATTATTTCTTATTTATTTTAACCTTCCATATGAGTGTTCATTAACCATTTCATATACACTACTTTTTTGTATACACATTTTTCCATATGATCATTTTTACTGTGAATTTGTGCGAAATGTCTTTTATTCAGTTTCCAAAAAAAATGTACGATTTGCTACATTCAGAATTTTATTATATTGATGTTATTTGTAATAATATTTTACAAATGATAATAGATAATTTATATTGATGATTCATTATTTATTCAAAAATAGAAGACAAATATTAGATGACTTTCTCTCATAATAACTAACCTAACTTGCATGTATTTAAAAAAATATTTAGCACCAGTAATTGATTTATGACATTAATTAAACTAGTGTTACCAGTATTAATGATTAAACAGAATATTTCATACAGCTGTTAAGGTTATAACTCATGAAGTCAGCATATTCTGCATTTGCTGTAGGGTTAAATGGATTCAATAGTATTTTATGTCCTGCTTATTCCATTTAATTGAAAAATTCATCTTGAACCAGGTTTTATTTTGTTTGTTTGTAAGTATTTATAATAAGGGAATTTCTTTTATTAATTAAGGTTTTTTTATTCCCCCCCCCCAAAAAAAACTGTTCATGTTTTATGTTATAAAATCAATTTTCATTGTATTTGGCTATATTGTATTGTACATTTTTAGTACTTAAAAGCATGTTAACTGTTTAAAATCCTTCATTTTGATTGTTAAAAATGCAGTTGTAAGTATTTATACATGCATTATTATTCAATTTTATAATTATTTTAAATTCAATATTACATCTTTTTACATCCATTCTTGAAAGTTATGTGCAGTTTCTTTTTTGAAAGCTTTTGGTTTAATTTATATATATGTGTGTAAGTGTTTTTAGAAATTACAAATCAATTTTTAAACTATAAACTAACTAAAATATGTGTTTTAAATGAAATATTTTATCAGCTTAAAAATGTTATATTCTTTGTTTTTAAAGTGAGCATTTAATATTCTACCTCGTTTTTTCCATATGCATGGATGTTTTAATGCCTATTGTGATCGATTGCAGTATAAAATGTTTTCATGTTGTTGTTATGCATATTTTAAGTTGTCTAAACGCAAGTATTTTTTAAAAGCTGCAGAAATTGTTCATACAATAAGAGTTTTGTGAATGTGATATATAATATGGGCAAATCCTATTTATTTGTATTATGCATATTTACATAGTTATGCAGTTGACTCCTTTCGTCTTTGCTGTGCATATCTAGCACTAAAAGGGGAGTCTTCAAGAGTCATCTTAAAATAGTTGCCAATCATTTATGATCTAAAATTCTGTTTAAATACCAAAAATGAGTTTAAATCCCTCAAATGATACTTTAAGTGGATCCAATTATGAGTATTTGAGGAAAATGGAATATGCTAAATTCACTGGTAAATGTTTGAAATGGTATTATACAATTGGCAAAGTTAATCTAGGCTTTTAAAGCATTTTAAATAAGGGGTTTTTAGAAAAGATCTGACTTGACTGTATGAGGCTTTTGGTTCTCATTGGATTTGGTAAATGATTGTCAAACTGTTGAAGCTGTATTAATTAGCTTTTGAGAGGCTGGAAAAGGTCAACTTTTGTTATTCATAAGTTAAAAGGAGCTTCAGAGCTTAGGTAGCAAGAAAAATAATTTTAAACACATGGAAAAATTTGAATAATTTACACATATCTAATGATGAATCTGAATCAGTCATGTTCTTATAAAATATTCTTCATACCAGACTTATTTATAAATTCCATTAATTGTTTTATCAATTTTGATTGATACAATATCCCATTTTTAATTATTTTCTTTTTTAAAAAATTGTTTTTTTTAATGTTCATTAAAATACAGTTCTTTAAATAATCCAAAAGGATCTTAATTGTGTTCAAATTGTAGGGGATAAAGTTCAGGAACTTGAAATATGCTGTTCTCAAGTTAATGGCATATTTTTTTAAATGTCAGTGACAAAAATCATACATGTATTGAAAAACCAATATCAAAAATAATTTGTGATACTAATGTTTCTAATATCAAAATACACATGGTAGTCTTACGAAGTAAGTTTCCATTAGAATCTATTTAATGTTGTAACATTTATATCCCATTTTGAAATTATAGCTCTTTTGAAATCTATATTAATAAAAATGGATCGCGAAATGCGCTAAGCGTAAAACTGGAGAACGGCTCGACCGATTCGGCTAATTTTTTAAAAAAATATTTTCGTTAAGACACGAGGATGGTTCTCTTAAAGAGAAATAATAATAATAATAATAATAAACTTCGAGGAAAATGGTTAAAACGACACTTTTCTTTCTTTCCCGCCAAAAATCTTCATTTCCTTCCCCTACGCCAACTGAGTAAGATAGCAGGAAGTAATAAATTATGATTTGTTTAGACAGAAATACGCGAAGTTAGTTGGTTTTCATTTATAGATAACGGGATGTTTAAAAAAGAAAAAAAAATAGTTGCTTTTATTATTAGTTTGTATGGATATTTAATCTATGCCTGCTCAAAATAAAGTCTGGAAGAAAAAAATAGAAGGAAAAAGAAGGGTGTGTGTGTCACCATTATTTCCTCTGTGAGCGACATTTTCGAAGCTGTTTTTAAATTTCCGCATCTCTCGAAAACCAATTGTGTCTTTATTTGTTTAGTGTGTTTACATTTATGAAAATTTGAATCTCATTATTCTATAAAAATGTAGAATTTTAGACCTTTCCCTCCACCATTTAAGTAAAATATCAATTCCAAGACAATGATTGCACGGATAGAAAGAGAAAGATGAGTAGTGCAATGAACAGAATATCTGAAGAAAATAATACTATAAATGAATTATATGATTATCAAAATTTGTTTGGTTTAAAAATATTTTGGTGAAAAACCTGTTATGAAACACAGCTACACAAAATATTATATGAAAATTTTAGCGAGCATTAATACTGGCGAAACCACTGGTTGCCAAAGGCGGCTAGTAGATCTAATAATTTTGAATCATTGTCTGATGACGAGCATAACACTTGAACCAACACCTTTTCCACCTTTTATCTACATCGGTATGAGGAAGATTTGATTCTAATGAATTTAACAGTCACTCCTTTAAATAAAAGTTCTTTGATTCAATCAATTCTCAAATCTAGAACCATCTGATTGTTTAGTCAAAATCTTATTACTGTGACAATTTAATGTTGGAGGAAATCGAAAGGAATTCAAGCTTTATCGCATATGAAATTACTGTGAAGATGTGCCCACAAGTAACTTTATACTCCTACAAACTAAATTTCTTGAAATGTAACTATTTATCATTTCAACATAAACCGATAATTTTTATCATAAACATCATTAGCAGAAAAAGAATATAAGCATAAGGTTTTGCTATGTTTCCTTCTTATTCTTATGATAAATCCCTCAAGAAACAATTTTGTGTCAGAATATATTCTGTGCACATAAATCCAATCTAAAAACTATTGCACATGTGATTTAATGCATTTTTGGTTTGAACTTCTAAAAAGCTGAAAGGGATGGCTGTGATTAAATGTAATTTTAGTGCCAATAGTAGTTGAATAAGTAATCTACAAAATCTTAAAACTACTATGATCAATCTCATACTTAAAATAGATATTGTGTAATAATCAACAAAAACCTCTCAAAATGATGTTATTGATTTTAATGTATTTTACCTGCATTATACTAAAAGTATTATGTTTTTTCTCTTTAGTTATTAGAGCTCTGTTGTGTATCTGAAAGAAAGATCAAATACCAATTATTCTTTTTAATTTCATATACAGCTTGTTCCAATACTATATCACTATTATTTTTGGTACTACTTGCATCATTATTTAACAGAAACAAAGACTGAATCTGTAAATCTTTTTTTGAAAATTATTTGTACTTTTAATTTTCATGCAATGATTTATACACAGGATTCTCCTCTTGTTTCATTTCTATAATGTTTAATAGGTTACTTTTTGTCCATATTCACAAAACTCAATTGTATTTTCAATTGGTAATTCAATAGTGTCTGTGTTTTTTTAAAAATTTTTTTTGCTGTTTATTGCATTTATTCTCAGCTTTTATTATGAAATCCCTCATTGCATATAGTTCTATAACATTTAAGATTAGCTTTTATTTCAATTTTCTCCCCCTTTTCTGACTAAATATAAAACTACTATGGTTGTGATCATCACTGCTTTGCGAGTGGAATCTTGCATGTTACTAGCTTCTATTTTGTAGGTTGTAGATTAATTACTAAAGTATTTTCTTTGTTCTGTTGCTGTGGATGTGTATATAACATGAAGACCAAAATGATGAATGAGCTTGAAAGACCGTATTTTGTGGACTAAGGGATTCTAAACCAACCAGTATTCTTGCCAATTCAGTGTAGCTTCAAATGTCAGAATTTTTTAAGGCAGCTATTGTTATTTCAGAAAATTCAATCAGCTTTTCCAGAGCAAAACTCATCCTTGCTTGTATATACTAAATATTGTGTCTGTGTGTGATAACCCACTGTTGAATATTGTCTTATTATGAAGAAAGAAAAAAAAAGTTGTATTTGTTTTCAGTCATCCTTGAGATTTTATGGAAAAGATTTTGACATTGTTCATCAATAAACTATTGATGGGTTTATAATTGTTTTTCTGGAGTTTTGATTTTAACAAGAGGGAAAAAAAACATTCTATATCACAATCATATTATAATTGTTCAAAACATTTATATTGTTGGTATACAGAAATGCTTTTCAAGGAACGTCATGTCCTGGTGGTAAGGTCTCGGCTTTGAAATTGCAATTTCAGGTTTGAGACCGAAGTGTGTATGTTATACATTAACCTATAGACCATAGCATAGACCCGATTCCACCGTGTAAAAGCCTTATCACACGACAAAAAACCGTCTGCACATTCGTGGACAGTCTTCGATTTATGTTCTCAGGCAACCACTTAAGCAAGGTTTTCGGCATCGTGAGCTTTTTTTATACCAGCTCGAAAATGTAGGCTTTAGTGACGTAATGCACCAAGAATGGAGCGATTAACGCTAACAATAATCCAACTAATATCATTATAGTTTGTCTATAGTAGTAGTATGTATTTCTGCCATTTCTTCTGAGAGATAAATACACAATAACGTACACTTACGTTTTTAGGTTTACCAGACATTAAATGCTCAAATGACGTCACTTTCGTGGTCGTTTGTCCACGAAAGTGTAGACGATATTTTGTCTCGTGATGATTCCTTATATGGGTATATTATACGTTAAATCAGTCGGGACCAAAAATCCTCATGGTGTAGTGTGAAAGTTTGAAGAATGGCTGCCAGCTTTGGTGTTATCAAGTCATCTAATAGCTGTCCAAAATGACGAGGTACGTCCTAAAATAACTAGTGTTGCTTTAAAATTGGACGTTATAGTTAAACTAAAACAAACTCATTCACGCAACATTTTTACAGCTGTGCTGCATAAACCGCTTCAATTAGCTAATAATTTGCGGAGCTTAAAAATATTATTAATGTTCTGGTGATAGCTCGTCTGTCACCAGAGAGGGCAATCAGTGAGAGGAAAGAGCGTGCACCGATTTAAGGTCGCGATACGAACCTGCGATGCTAGAGCCAGTAGCCGGGTAATATGACCATAATACAAAAGTCGACTTCGGTATCGTAGATGTTATCTGGCTTATGAAGTTAACGCCACAGTACTCCCCCACCAGTAAGTAGGCGGAGACATGAGCGATTTTTTTTATAGCGCCAAGCGTTATGGTGAGTTGCTTCTTGCTTGCGTTAAGTGAGTCTTACGACTTTGCTTTGCTTGTTTGTGTCAAGAGAGTCTGATGACTTGGTTTTCTTGCGTCAAGAAAGCCTGACGACTTTGTTTTTGCTGCGGGTAGATGGCGCCACGACTGTTGCAGGAGGTTGCGTTGCCAAGGTCACCGATGTTCCGTGGGAAGGTCGCGATACGAATCGGCGATGTTAGGGCCAGTAGCCGAATAACATGATCATAATACAAAAGTCGACCTCGGTATCGTAGATGTTATCTGGCTTATGAAGTTAGCGCCACAAGCTTGTAAAAGAAACCAAGAAATAGGCTACAAACAAATCGAGTGCAAAAGTGGGTTTAACAATTTCAGAGAGGCAATGGTGCGCCTTTGTTCCAACCTTTGCGCCTCTCCCCACACCATTAAAATTAATGTATAAAGTATATAATATAATAATAATAATATAGAAAAACCTTAAGTTGAAGACGAGTTATCTCATCCCTCGTGCATAAAGAATATTCCAGGAAAACGAGTTATATCGTCCCTCCTGATGAAAGTGTCAAGTAATCTCTGGTAAGACATGAGATTAACGTACTGTTTCTTGTCAAACGCAACAAAATCGGCTGCAATTGTAGTTTAGTTGTCAGCATTGGCGTATTATCGCCAACTTGACGAAGAAGGGGGTCAAAATTACACATCAACCTAAAATCATCCGAAATTTTTCTAAAAATCTACTATCAATTGTGCTTATAATAAGTGCTAACTAGCAGCATTTTAAAGTTATAATTAAATGACTCAATTATATTTGGCGGGAAATCGCTCCAAATTCTTTAGTTTCGGTCTCTATATATTAATCAAATCTGGCCGTAGTCGTTATGACTTGCGAATAGAAATTGATATTCATATCTTTTAAAATAATTAGCTTCTAAAAGGGCTTTTTTTATTATCTTGAGATTTAAAAAAATATCTTTTTAATTATATCCATCTTTCCGCTCAATTTTATTTATTAAACTTTAGTAATATTTTAAATTTAATTTGGTACACTATATCTGAAATAATGTTTTTATGGGATTGAAACTTTCCTCCAAAACATTTAAGAATGCACTTTATCCAATGTTTCAATCCATAGAAGGTGTTTTACTTCAGCTTTTATTATCATGTCAGAACATGGTGTTGTTTTTTCGGATGAGGTTTTTGGTTTCAATAAAAATCCATAGGCGAAATATAAAAATTTTATTATCTGCACGAGCATCTAAAAAATCAGCTTTTAACTACGCGTTGCCTTTGCATTTACTCAAGCTCTGATTAAAAAATAATTTAATAACTAATTCAAATAAAACCTAGAAAAATGTCATTTTGCACACGTGATTATATGAAATAAATAGGAAAAGGGATATTTTTTTAAAACAATAAATGCGAGACATAGTTTTTTTGATCGCTTGCAAAACTAAAGTGACTCATTCAATAAAGCAATTAAAATGAATAAAAATGTAATTTAACTTGCACGAGGTGCTTGGAGGTTCAAAAAGATATGCTCTGACATGATGCATTGAAATATGCATAGCAGATTTCATTTTAATCTTTATTTAATATTACATTGTTATTTTCAGTCAACTGTTTTAATCGAATCCATGTGTTTTAGTCATATCAAATTACAAAGTATTTATTTAAGAATTGCGTACCCCATATTAAAAGCTTCAAGAGTCAATAATCTAGGTGAACAAACTGGTCGCCAAAGGCGGCTAATTATTCCAAAAAAATTTAGTATTGACATTCAGAAATGTTATTAGTCCTTAACACATTTTCAAAATTTAAAATCCAAGTGAAATTTTAATATTTAACTTTCATTTGATGGCAACTTAAAGTACAGTGGTATAATTTAATTGCAGTTTATTTAATACAAAACTAATAAGGGCACTCTTTATTTAGCTGTCTAAAATCGATAAAAAGTAGATTTAAAATTAAAAACTAGATTGAATAAAATTAGCAGAAAAGATTTATATTTTATTGTACAATAATTTTAAATAATAAAATGATAATAACTTATATCTTTCAAACGAGAAAATCTTTCTCGCTTTTGCGCAAAGACGACATTTGAAATTTACTGATAAAAGAGAAAAGTATAATTTCTCAATGAATTTAATTAAACTTCAGGGTTCTTTCAAACATTTATAAAATATTTCAATCACTGCAAAAATGAATTAATTGCATATACAGTAATTTGTAAATGCCTTATATTGTATAATTATAAGTAATTGTTTTATTGCACAGAAATTGTTCTTATTACTTATTGACAAATGGCAGTAGTTAAATGTAAAACTATCATAAGAATCTCAAAACATTTTTAGAGCAACATTGATTCCAACGTCTTCTGTAAATAAGTTATGAAATTACAAAATATTAGAAATCCTGCGGAGTGTGTCGTCTGAAAATCACATTCTATCAGACGAAAGATAATGAAACAACAAAGTAATGTTTTTCACACAGAAAATGTAATCAAGTGCAAAAAGAGACTTAACTGTCATCAAAAGGGTAATAATTATATTTTCCAAAACAATTCTTACAAAAAAATAGTTATAATTATTACCTTTTCAATATATCCATTTCATTTCTGTAGAATTTTCATTTTCATTTTAATAATATTGTGAATTCAGTTTGATACCCTATGTGTGTACCGATTTGAAGGTCGCGATACGAACCTGCGACGCTAGGACCAGTAGCCAAGTAACATAGCCACTATACCAAAAGTCGACTTCGGTAGCGTAGATATTATCTGGCTTATGAAGTTCTCCCACCAGTGAGTCGGCGGAAGGACGAACGATTTTTATAGCACCAAGCTTTATGGAGAGTTGCTGGTTGCGTCAAGTGAGTCTGATGACTTTGCTTTGCTTGCTTCAAGTGTGTCTGACGACTTAGTGTTTGCTTGAGGGAAGTGAGGTTGGCGGATTTGTTTGCTTGCTTACTTTGCCTCAAGTGAATTTGACGACTTTTACTGAGCGTAGATGGCGCCACGACTGTTGCAAGAGGCTGCGTTGTCAAGGTCACCAATGTACAGAGTGAATGGTTGCGATACGAACCTGTTACGCTAGGGTCTGTAGCCGAGTAATATAGCCATTATAACAAAAGTCGACTTCGGTTTTGTAGATGTTATCTAACTTATGGAGCTTGCGCCACATGCGTTTAAAAGCTATGAGGGGATTCTGATTCGCCCATCAAAATATTCTATCGGGTGTTTTTCTCAGTCATTAATTCTGAGCTCGGATTTTAATTTCCACTTTTATTTCCTCATAAGCTCATTCAACGAAATTCAGTTTTTCATCTATTCAAATAATGTGAAATGATTTTTAATATATTCCATAGACCTTTTAAGAGCCTAAAAAGTCACTAATCTGGAGAAACAAACTATTCGCCAAAGACGACTAGCTTTTATAATTTTAGATTTTGACTTGCTATTAAACAAAAGAAATTCGAATTAGATGTTAATATTTTAAAGTTGTATTAATAGAAAATTTAAAAAGCTCTAAAAAATTCGAATTAGCCAGATTACATATTTGACTAATCAAATTTAGTTGATTTAATTCTTATCTAATAAAGAGTCAAATTTAACTATTCAGTTATAAAATATAATTTTATAATCAGCAAAAATTAGCCACTTTAAAAAAATGTTAGCAATTATTACGTCACAGTCACGTGATAAGCATCATTTAACTTCCAACTGCTCAATTGTTCTGTTTATTACGCACATGAACCTTCTTAATAGAGTCATGTATCATAATGGCATTAAAACGTTCACTGGGTAACCTATTTCAAACTGTACACACTTTCTGATTCTTTATGTGAACTATGCAGACAATGAGTAAAAAAAAAAAAAAAAAATCTTCCCTTCCGTTTCAACTATGGAATGCAAGCAATGCCCTAACCGGAGGCCATGATGAGCAACCTCAGAAAATTGATGCGCAACCTCACTTAATACGAAGGAACAAACATCATTTGACAACAACAAAGAATCATCGGGAAAAAACTCATATTTTTTCAGAAAAAAGAGAATAGAAAAGAAAAGAAGAAAAAAAAACATCTCATTTTACATTACATATTAGGGGTAGCAGCTGTTTTTTGATTCTTCTAACTTACAAAAGCTTCCCTGCCAAAAGTTTCGGTACTTTTCCGTTAGCCGCGCGCCAGTGAAAAATCGCCAAATAATGTAGAATTCCGCCAAATTTCTTTTGGCGATTTTTCGCTGGTTCGCGGCTAACGGAAAAGTACCAAATTTTCAACTAAGGAAGAAAAAATACCTAGAAATATCTGATGAAACAATGAAAATCATTTTTAATTTCATGCCAAATATGAAAACTGTTATTACAAATTAAACCGAAATATAGCCTTCAAATTTAGGAAGGATTGTATGATAATTAAAATATTTTTTAAAATCTTAAAATGGCGTAAAAATAATTTGTATATCATTTTTGATCATTATAACGGGGAAACGCTAAAATCTGTTTGAATTTTTTACAAATTAAAAACTAAAATAATTATTAAAAAAATCTCCTTTGGTCTTTCAAAGAATATTTGTGCCAAATTTAATAAGGTGTTAACGGTTTTACCCGATGCCAATACAGATATTGACTATTTTAATGGTTGTGAATATTGCATTTTTGAAATAATACAGGAGGAATTTTTTTTTATTTTCATCTCACCGTTTTTTAAACTATGGAGATTTAATTGGAAAGAATCTGTATCGCTAATGGTATTTGATAACTAAAAAATTCAGTACATACTGTCTTATTTACGTAATAGCATTGCCAACAAATATTTGGAAGTATTTGTTGTTTTTTCTCCCTTTAACAAACTAGTAAAAAAGAAAGGATGGAGAATTTGAATTTCTAGACTAAACATTTAGTTCGAAGTAAGCTAATAATTCAGATTTGATCGCTGCATCAACTTTTGTATTAGGTACATAACGATTTTTACATCACGCAATTAACAGAAACAATACCTTTAAAAGCATGTTTCCATTAGAATTTAGACAGAGACATTTATACATTTGGAACGGCATAGCCTGGTTGGTAGAGTGTTGGTCTCATATTCCTTGGGTTACAAGTTCGAAACTCGCTGGCCAAAAGATTCCCCGGGTATGTGGCGACTGGCGCTCGTTAAACCTGTTCGTGATCGCAAAGTCCTCCATATCGAGAGTAATATCACAGGGGGTACTGGGTCAGAGGGTATCGCTCTCTGTTCCAGGTCTAAATTACGATCTGAGATGAGTGAATGAATATGCATGAATGAAGTCCGCCCCCTAAAAAGAGTAGTGGCGTGCGTGTAGCTAAGTCGTAATCTTGGACCTAGATGGCACTACTTGTAAAACAAGAGACGTATATCTCAGGCTTAAAATCTGCTGATGTATTAGCGGGAACTTGTCCATGGCAAGTGCCATAAGTAACAACAGCAACAACAGATTTTATACAAAAACCGGCTTTGGTCGGTTTTCAAATTCTTGTCAAATAAAATTGAATAGGGTAAACTATTTTATTTATTATATATAAAATAACAAAAAAAATCAATTCCAAAGTCGAAGTCAAAATTCAAGAAAAAAATTAAGGATTACATATACATATTACTTATACAAATTAATGAAAACTCAAGCAAAAATTTCAATTAATATTTATATTTTCACTAACTTTAATTTCTGCTAAGAAAATAGGAATTTAAAAAAAATATGGAGTATGATTGAGTGGTGGCCTTTTTCTTATACTGGAGACAATATTACCTGAAATTGAAAATACTCGCTCACTTGCTACTGATCGTGATTTTATGGATTTCTTGACATGGAATAACAAATCTAAGTTCCTTGTTATTTTATTCGCTGCCTCAAGTAATGAAAATTCAGCTTTTAGTATCTTTGAATTTTCTTCTCTTCAGGATCTTTGAGAAACTTATGAATTGATTTTTCCATGGCTTCTTTTAAAAACGCCTTACTCGAATGAATGATTTCTTCGATTTGCTCTTTATCAAACTCAGTTTCCACATAAAAATTTGGAATTCTAAATTTGTTTTTTTTTTAAACAAACAACATCTTTCCAGGTAACTCATTTTTAACAAAAAAATGACAAAAATTAATTTTTACATAATTTTATGAATTTTTTAAACCGATTTTCTAAATTTAAAAACCGGCTTTCAAACGTGACCGATTTACCTTTAAAAACTGAATTTAAAAAAACCCTAGTTTCCATGTGGTAACAAAATTCCATCTTTTTAAAATTTAAAAGTACTAAATAATAAAAAGTTTAACTGTTTTGCTACGCAGCCTGAAACAGGTTTAAATATTTACATAACTTATTCATAATTTTGCCTTTTGTTGCATACTTATATGTAAAAGAGGAGTATTATTGCAAAATTTCATTACTAAAACATTCTATTATGATGTAAAAATGGCTTTAAAACGATTATGTTGCAGTTACTAAAAAGAAATGTAGAAATTTTTATTATTTTTAATTAATTAAAAATTCAATAATATTTCGAAAATTGTTAGAGGGCATATATTGACAAAGATTCTATAACCATTTGGAAAATTTCGTCGCTATAAGTGCAATAGTTTTCCTTATAGCACTTTGATTATTAGTATTTTTTTGCATTATGTAGTTTACTCAAAATGTTATTGTATTAACATTATGATGTCTTAAAATTTTAATGTTGTTTTTTATGAAACCAGAATCAAAAATGACTCAATAAAAAAAAACAGAAATTGTTGATGATATTGTTATAAAAATTAATTTTCTCCGACAAGTTCGCTTGTTATAGAGGGGAGGGCGTGTTTTGGGTGAAGATACATAGCCAGTAGGCTGCAGTAGAAAACTCAATGACGTTTATTTACACGCGAGGACACTAACACAAAGTCGACGAATACACAGACGTCAAATATGTACAGCCGAGACGAACACAGGATAGCACACTACAGCAAACGGTAGCTCACGAATGATAATCGTCCACAGCTCTCAAAGAACAAAAAGAATTCAGGAGGAGAGGGTTTCCTCGTAGCTTCGCTCTACGTCTCTTCAGATGGCTGAAATTATCACTGACTTCTCGCTTTAGCTTCCGATTCACTATTTCACACCGACTACTCCTCACATTATACGTCTTTTCTTCGACAGTAGACAATAGGACTAGGCTTATTGCATTTCAATACTCACTTGAAATAAACACAATTTGGCACTTCGCCGTTGCTACGCTATCCTCTCGGATACTCATTACTTGTCTTCTACTCCTTCTCTATTCAAATCAAATCATCTTCTGCTTAAATCTGACAGCCTTTTATAGCTCCTGGGGGACGGGGATAAGAATCTTCTGGGACAATTAGGACATATCTCTGTTTCTATTGGACGGATCGAGAAAATTCATGAACTTTCTAGTACTATCCATTTAGTCGCCAAATTTTTAAATGGACGCCAAGTTTATCGCCAAGTCCTGACATCACTAATTCGGCACCCGCCCAGCATGCAACAGTACTGATTTTAAAACGGTATTTCTTAAAATGGCACTATTGATGCTGGGAAGCAAATTTACAGGTTTGTAACAGCATTCTGCCATTGGACAATAATGTAAAACCAATTCTTTTGTTGTTCAAAATGCTATGAATTTGTGATGTCATTTCCCAGGCAGTGGGTCTGTTATTAGGGAAGACAGTTTAACAGATAGCACTGATGGTTCCTTAAGGGATGCTGGATTCAATTATCTTCGGCCTTGGCGAGGAATTTAGCAAAAAAATGAAAGATTCGAAAATGCATAGGAATCTTGGTGAGTTGTATTGATTTAACTAGAACCTTCTTTATCCATCATGGAAACTTCATAATGATGAGAAACAGAGTTGCTGTCAAGCGTGTGCTAAGTAGTTATTTGGTATTGAATTGAAAATTCAGTTAATAGTGAAGTCAGAATCTACAGCAAATCAAAACAGTAGCCAGTAGAGAACTGCAGCCATTGGAGAGCATGAGTAGTTAATTTAACTGTCTCTTCTGTGTTTTCTTTTTGAGAGCTTTCTGCTTTTATATTTGTTTACTGTCGATTTGTTGTGCTGTGTTCACTTTATCCATCATGTATCCATACTCTTGGGAATGCTTCGGCTGGTTGTAGTTTGTCGTTTGCATAATGGTATTGAAAAAAGAGCTTCTAGTTATTTGTCATAGGGCCTCCGCGAGAGTTTCCAAACAAATCCATGCAAAGAATTGGTAAAATTTCCGTTCAGAAGCTATTTTCCCTTAGCCGTTGGCAATTATGTTTAATTTCAATTAAATCTCTTACACAAAGATCAAGATTAATTAATGTTCATGATTTCCTCAAATAAATATTTTTAAGTATCAAATTGGGACAGGCATTAAAATCGTCTTATTTTAATAATCTTAAATCGGCCTTATTTATGGAAGGCATGAATTTTTTTAACTTAGCAGAGTATTTCAGTGCATCATAATGTGATAAAAACATAGGTATCCAGATAATCTCTCTCCAATTGCACGCTATCTTTTGCTTTCTCATCCTTCCTCTACACAGTAAAGATAATAAGAAAAATATTTTTTTTGTGTGTTTTCAAGAAATTAGTCTTGCGATTAAATATTTTATGAATTAATAAAACATTTTTAAGTTAATAGGAAAAGGAAATATATTACTGAAAATTATACAAATAAAATATCATTTTAAATTACCAAAATTCAGTGGAGAAAATTAAATTAATATCCTGAAAAAATATTAAAATGGAGAAAAAATTAATTTTAGCTACAGCAGTTTTTGAAGCCACACTTTCTCCTTTTTTTCATTTAGTAACATTTAAAAAAAAAAGTTTCAAAATACATGGTGCCAAATTAAATAGTTGCACCTCGGTTGCCTTATCAAACTGATAAGATAATTATCAGTTGTAATACTAATAAGATAATTATTTTTTAAAGATTTTTCCTTGCGTAATCGTACATTTTTATTGAGCAATAATTAAGTAAAAAAAAAAACACTAAGAATACTATAGGCGTCAAACCAATAATGTAAAATCGCAATTTACTGATAAAAATAAACTAAACGATTTGGAATTTTAATTAAATTTATAATTTAAGTTATGTTATGAAATTGGTTAAAATTTCCAGGGGGATTAAACTTAAAACACACACACAAAATTTAAATATTTATACGGACCTCGGACAAAAAAAAATTTCCAGGCAGTAAAATGTGCCCCATCGTCTAATAAGATCAGGCACAAAATTTCAGAATTTTATCATAAAATATCTCAAAGAAATGAAACTACATAAATGCTTAAATAACCATTTCTGATGCCTGGATATGAGTTTGCAAAGAAAATCCATATTGAGTATTTGTGTTTTAAGGGTCGTACATATATCAACAGTGAAAGTAATAATTGAATAAATAAATAAAAATTTTGCTATTTATTGGTTCAAAAGTTTGTAGAAATATGTAGGATACACGCTTCCTCTTTCACATATTCGTTGCACTAGCATTAATTGGGAAATGAATCTCCTAGAAGGATGTCGGGAATAGTGGTATTCAAGCCGAAATTCCCGCGCAGTTTCGTTAGCCTAGCAATTGCATAAACTGTAAAGCTTTAGGATTTCAAAGAAATTCTTCATTTCGGTATTGTAGCATAATGTCTGTACAGTCTAATTGCACTGTCAAAATGTTGCAGAAGTGTGAAATATTTATGTGAGAGTTTTTCTTACGTAAGCTACGCTATTAATCATTGACAAAGCACTCATAACATGTTGTGTTGTGACTAATGGTACTTGCCGTGGGCAATCCCCCGCTGATGCAATCAGTAGATTTTAAGTCTAAGAAATGCGTCTCTTTGTTTTACAAGTAGTGCCATCTAGTGCCAAGAGTACGACTTAGCTACTCACACGTCACAACTCTTTTTAGGGGGCGGACTTCATTCACGTAAATTCATTCATTCGTCTTGGATCGTAATTTAGACCTGGAACAGAGAATGATCACCTCTGACCCAGAACCCTCAGTAATATTACTCTCGACATGGAGGACTTTGTGACCACGATCAGATTTAGCAAGCGCCAGCCGCCATACACTCGAGGAATCTTTTGGCCGGTAAGCTTCGAACCCGTAACCTAAGAAGTACGAGTCCAACGCTCTACCAACCAGGCCATCCCGACCCTCAGAATCAACCTAATACAGTGATGCGTCTTTATGAGATTATGGGACGCATTAATTTGAGGCATATATTTGCTTTCATAGGCAAACATTTCTAAGTTGTTTTTTTACAAGTTAAGGGCTGATCGTAAAACGGTCTTTCTTACGACAACACTATTTTTGCAGGGAAGCAAAATTACGGGTTTGTAACAATAGCATTGTATGAATTTTCTCAGTACTGTAAATTCATTCATGACAAACTCTCTCTAAATAAATTCCCTATACTACAAAATTTATAATTGTGCTTATTTATGTAACGTATGAATTTTAACGCCTATATATAAAGCCTATTATATTATTCATTTTTCATGTTTGATCAAAGAAGTTTTAAATAAATACTATTACTTATTTCGAAATAAATTCTGTTAATTTCTATCTCCATGAGTTAATTTGGTCTTCAAACTAAATCTCAATAAACTGTACTATATCCTCTAAATATTTTTTTTCTGTGATTTCAGGCGATGTATGATTGCAATTCTGCATTGATGTCACGATTCTAACGAATAGGAATGCATCTTGATTGAGTCAAATCAATGTATTAAGAAAGTTTTGAAGTATGTAATGCACTTTCCTTAAATTTTTCCAGAAAAATGAGCTATTCTTTAAAGCTGCCATACGTAGAAATATTTGATGTGAATGAAATTAAAAATAAAGCAAAGGAGGATAAAATTACAGTATATTATATGAATTTAATAATTTTTTTATTTTCAAATCCGAATCTTTTTACTTTGCTATTAAAAAAATGTTATCTTGTATTTTAATTCAATGTTTGATAACCGAACTTTGAAAATCGAAAATTTTTCTTTTTCTTTTTTTGTTTATTGAATAAGTTTCATTTTAAAGTAGAATTGCCATTAAAAAAAGTTTTACATTAATCATGAATGCAGTTTAACTTCGAGAGGAAACACCGTGGAAAGATTTTCTCGTTTCTAAATTTATTTTTTCTGTAATATAATTCGATACATAAAATTTATTATTATCCTTACAGATTTAAAGTTTACTTTTTATTGGGACACATTAAATTTTTAATTGAAACAGTAAACAAATGTATTCCGAAATATAAAAATTAAAAATTTTATATTCAATGCTACATAAGGAACAGCTTTAAATGTATAGTCATTTTCTTTGATGTATAGTCATTTTCGCTAAAAAAAATAATTTATCGCCAAATTTTAGCAAAATGGCTGGCAGCTGCGCGAACGATAGCATTAGCATTTCCAATTGTAAGGTTCTGATGAACGTAGTAGCAAATTAATAGCGCCAAAAGCTGCGCTAAATGACTGTATATCAAAGCTTAGCCCGATATAAAAATCTCTAATACTGAATTTTTTTACTTCTATCTAAACATATTTAGTGAAAATCATTTAAATTAGCACAGCAAGGCATTTTTATTATTGAATTAGTCGAATTTGAGCAAAAAAGCTGAAATTTTAGATGAGGTGATAGATAGGAAGAAAGGACATTCTATTGCACAATAAATAGAACATGAATAAGATTTCTTAGGTAATATAAATAAAAAAATCTATAAAAATTTGAAATTTAGAAATTTTTTAATTATTAATCTTTTAAAATTTTTAATAAATTTAATTACCAAGCTACGCATAGATTTTTTTTTCTTGAAAATGCTCACACGAAACCACAGTGATTCAACTGGTTGTTAAAGGTAATTAGGTCAGAACTAAATTTGAAAATAAATGTTATCAAATTGACAAATGGCAAAAAAGTAGGGTGTAGATCATTACCCATTCAACTCGGTACCCGTTCAGCAGACTTAACTATATCTGCAAAACTATCTTTCATATTGCGCAATGAAACAGTACTACAAATTCTAACAATACTACAGTCCATTTCAGTATCGTGAGTAAACCATTTTTCGGGGAAAATTTAATCTTTAATTTTTAATGGGGAAAAATTAATCTCTTATCACAGATTAATACGACATCTTTTGCTCTTTGTTGTTTCTGATGCGAAGTGTGTGTGTGTGTGTGTGTGTGTGTGTGTGTGTGTGTGTGTGTGTG
>JAOUZG010006535.1:7290518-7302019 GCA_026289955.1 Argiope argentata
AAGAAATTGCTACAATCCAGGAGTTGTTTATTGGTCGTAAGTTATAAGCGTTTACAAGTTTTTAATAAGTTAATGAGTTAAAATTTCTCTATTGTAGTTACAATATTCCTAAGTCATACGCAAATTATTAAATATATGCATTTCATAAAGTTTATTTACTAAACGAGAACACTGCTTTCAAAATATATTTACGAACTACAATAATGCTTGTTTTTCCTCATCTTTCTCGAAGAAGTATACAAGGAGAATGAATTATAATCTTCAAAAAATTCGATCCCGAGATTTTAACGAATTTCTATGTTTCAGATCTGGTGTAATCCTAGTATACGGTACTCCTCGATTCGGCGACTTTATACCGAGAAGCCGTGACGTCATTTCTGCCATGGACGCTCGTTGGCTAGTTTCCTAAGCTATGGTTCCTGTTAAGTTGTTCAAATGTTTGGCGACATTTTTCAAAATGGCGCCAAAAGGGTTCCGTATACTAGGATTTAACCTCAGATCTCCTTGAATGTGAAAAATACATTTTAGAATTATATTTGCCTGTCTGGGAGTACGATATTTCAAAAATTGAAAATACCAAATTTGTTTCGTTTTTATTAGTCGGGTGCAAGCGGAAATTTGTGAAAGATATTTGGCGTCATTTTACATTATTTGGTGATTTTTCTCTTTAAAATCGCTGTAGGAAATTTGGTGAAATTCTACATTATTTGGCGACTTTTTGCGTGCACACGGCTAACGGAAAAGTACTCAAATTTTTCGATCTCTATCAAAATACAGGCAGAATCTAGTACTGCTAATCGAACGAGAATTTCGGTGTTTATTAATTAAGGGTGAAAAATTGGCGATTCCCCGGTGAAAACAAATATCTCTAGTGTTTTCTTCTCCTGAGTTAGAAGCACGCTCATTGAGTAACAATGTAGATCTTTTTTTCAGTACTTCATTTCGTGAGTTTTACCTCTTTCATCGTTCATTAATAAGTACCGAGAATTCGATTTACCCATATACATATGAAGATGATAACTCAAAAATTGGAAAAACTATATAAACAAATTTTCTAAATAAATTTATTAACGGATATATAAATGAATATTAAACTACGGATTAGGTCTGTCAAATTGAGGTATCATTTATTGACCGGCAAATTAGCATGCACGTGAACATGATAACGTAAAAATATGGCGACTTAAATAAATAACATTTGGTTTGCGATCTTGTAAAGAAAATTTTCAGATGTATATTCAATTTTGGATTGGATCTGCCAAAGAGAAAGACCATTTGTTTTGTAAGCATATTCGCGTGTAAGCGAACGTGGTAACTCAAAAACGCAGCGGCCTAATATAAGATTTGGTACGTTGTCGTGGAATCAAAATTGTAGAACTATGTTGATTTAAACCAATAGGTTGGTAAAAAGCATGGTGTAGCTGTGTCATAGACACGGCCACAGAGAAGGTTATTTTTCTCTGAGGACACGGCCTTGTGTTGTACGTGAATACGTTTATGTAACGGGTTATATTTTTTAAATAAAATATTTTTATTTATGTAGTTAAGATAAAAAGCAAGGGAACAAATAATTATTGTGTTACAATATAACTTTATTGGTTATAGCTCTGTGATACGAAAAGTACGACACAAATAGCATACAAGATACATCGAGATTTCTAGTAACCGTTAAATTAAATTAATACAGTTATACAGTATGTTATACAATACCTAAAGTTGTTGGAGAAGTTTCAATATAAGACCAATTGAACTAGCTGAGCATGAAGTTAGGCAATGGGCGATTTTGTATGACATCAACATTAAAGTCTCCTACTATCATAACTGGTTATGTTAGATCAGGCTCGTAATCGGGTACAATTTTAGGTTTTATTATTAACATTCAATTATTCTTGAGAAGCCCTTTCCAACCGTATACGATCTCTGTATTTGGTTTTGGCTTTTCGACGCGTATAGGCCGACATTATATAATTTTTGATAATATTTTTTTTATTCTAACACTTTATTACATTCACTGCCACTATTTTAAACTAATGTTTTATATACAATCGATAGATTTTGATAATAGCTGACGATTGAAATTTAAACGAGCATCGTAGCTTCTCCGAGTCATAAGTTCTACTAACTACAAATCTCGATACGCAGCAAAATAACTTCAAAATGGAGGCACTTCCCCCTCCACTGTGGACAATGCATCCCTGTTCTCGTTTATCGTAATTAATTTTTTAATCCTTTAGCTACCCAGTGGTATAATTTAATTTTGGATCTAACGGATATATTCGAAACTACAACGCCAAACTGTATCCCCCAATTTTGTTATCACTAGTATATTTTGGATTGCCACCGTATGGTAGCAAATTTAAAGACGTATTCACGCCAAAATTCAAATTTCAGTCATAGTTCTCTTTATTAACTTATGGAGTACAAAACGCACTGTACTGCGTCACTACAGGCAGAAATCTAGAGAAGAGGGGAAGGTCATTCATACTACTGAACTGCCATAACCTTGACACATACAGTTGCTGAAATTCAAGTTACGTAAAAAGGTGGAATTTGGCATTCTTCAGATAACAAATAATAGAGCCAAACAACTTTGTCATATCGCCAAATCCTGTGAAATGTGATAAGATTAAGATCGAAAATTAAACCTTGAAAAGTGGAAACATAAAAAATAAATGTAATGGTTTTTCGTCTGTTTTTTCGGCTTCTTTAAGAGAAGAAAAAAAACGAGGTTTAATAAGAAAAAAAAATTGTGCTTAAATACGAGGCAAATCAATGATGATATTCACAAATATTTTGCAAATGAAAAACCAAATAAAGATCAAAATGAAATCTGCTATGCATATTTCAATGCATTATGTCAGAGCATCATTTCTTGAACGGCCAAGCATCACGTGCTCGTACAAGTTAAATTATATTTTCATTCATTGTAATTGCTTCATTGAATGAGTCACTCCGGTATTGCAAACGATCCAAAAAAAACTTTATCTCGCATTTATTGTTTTAAAAAATATCACATTTCCTATTTATTTAATTTCATGTAATAACGTGCTCAAAATGACATTTTTCTTGGTTTTATTTGCTGAAGTCATTAGCTTATTTTTTTAATCAGAATTTTTGTAAATGCAATTCCAACACGTTATTAAAATCTGATTTTCTGAGATACTCTAGTAGATAATAAAATTTTTATTTTTCAGCTACGCATTTTTGTTGATGCCAAAAACCTCATCCCAAAATCAACATCTTGTTCTGACATGATAATAATACGCATATTATATTTTTAATGACATTGATCGTTCGGCAATTTAAATGAACTAAATGAAAAAAATTGCTAATTGATTGCAGAAATAATTATTTAATGCACATATTCAACGAAAGATCTGTTATAAAAAAAAGCATTAACTTCCTTGATTTCAAAAGAAAGAAGTAAGAAAAATCGTAAATTTATTCTTCAAAGAAATGTTAACCTTTTGAATTATTTTTTCTAAATAGTTTTATTTTTGTACTAATCTTCTTTGGTCGAAAGTTTCGTTGAGCAGAACAACTTCCTAAAATATTTAAAAAATGAGTTTTATATAAATCTAAAAAGACAAAATTACCACCATAAGATTTCAAATTGAATTAATGTCATAATATCTTGATGAAGCTATTTTATTAATGTAGAAAGCAAAGTTCGGCCAATTTTCATATTTAATAGTAAGAAAGTGTCCAGCATTATCCGGGTTTTTTTCAGTTTCAAAATTTTGTGGAAACAACACCCACTAATAATAAGCGTGAATTTGTGGAAATAACAGCTAATAATAATAAGAGTGAATTTGTGTCTGTATATTGGTGCTCTGCAGAGCATACCTTGAAAATTATTGTTATTATGTTTTGGCATAAACCCTAAAAAAGTCTGCCAGAAGACAACAAAAAAAAAAAACCCTCTAAATTTTTTTATTTATTTATTTATTTATTATTATTACTATTTCTTTTCGACTTTTAATGTAGAGTTGGGTTCTAAAAGTTCCATCTTTATACAGTCTAAATCCAACTGTGACTCACTTATTTTTTATTTGGACAAACTGAAGTTCAGAATTTCCTCTCAACCATTTATTTGTTGTAAGTGTTTCATTGATTTGGTGATACTCCAGCGATAAGAGACTATTGGGAGAGAGTCACCTGTTTAGCACTTTGCTGCCAATGTGCCAAGTTGGCGAGCCCATTTTTAGGGTTGCTCTTTTTTGTCATTCCACGAGTCATGATCCGCCCAGTAGGAACTTGTAACTAGGAACGTGATGCATACAGTTGGTAGCGGGGTACTCCAAGCCCCTTCCATGGAAATAACCGCATTTATAGAAACTTCGGAATTCCTTAGTTTATCAACAATTAGCTACATCGCAATTAAGAGTTCATTTCTCACTTTGTTCTCACCCTCATTTAGGGAGCGATCATCGGCCTCCACAACATCACCCTACAGCAATTTTGACTAGAGAAACTTTAATTCCAATTCGTTTTTGGCAGGATGAAACATGAGAATCGAATACGTTATTTTGGGAAGTATATAATTTTAAATTGTAATTTAATAGAAAGGATGACAGACCTCTCGCCTTTTTCAAAATAGCTGGGGCAGTTAGAATAAAGGGGTGCACGAAAAGCAATTAAAAATGATGAAAAAAGACACACATCAAACGAATATGGGTAAGAATTGCACAGTTTCAGCATTTTCTTTGCAAGCTTGTGTAATTTGTATGGAACTTTTTTCTCTAGTACTTAACTTCTAAAGTAGAAACAATTTGATTGCCGGAATTACTTCATAGACAAGATCTACCACCCTCTCCCAAAGTACTTTAGAAGGTGTTGGATCTGCTCGTGATTTCTTGAAATTTATCTCTTACTCTTCATCGTTTTCTGATAATTTTCTTTTTCGACACCCAGAAGGATATTCCCTCGGCATAGATATTATTGAATCTAACAATATTAAGCATTTAATGATATGATATGCAGTGTAACCTAGAAGATGAGGCAAATGAAAGTAACTCCACTTACTTCAAGTTTATATTACTTTGCACACTTGCACCAGACGGTAATATGTTATTAAATTGCGTATATTTCCCAAACCACTGATTGTTCTAGCTTTTTTTTTCTTTTTTTTTTCTTATATTCTTTCCATATCACTATTGTTATTCAGATTATTATTTTACTTCTTCTTCATGTCGGTGGCCCCTCAATCAAAGGGCTTCAGTGCATTGCATCCACCGCATTCCCCCCCCCCTCTCCCCAGATGTCCGACCATGCTGACTAACTTCAAGAGAAAACTTAATAGTGCTTGTGGCGTTAGCTTCATAATCCAGATAATATCTACAACACTCAACTCAACTTTTAGTATTGTGGTTATGCTACTCGGCTGCTGACCGAAGAGTCGCAGGTTCGTACAGTGACCTTCACTTGCCACATTGGCGACCTTGACAACGCAACCTCTTGCTACAGTCGTGGCGCCATCTACCCGCAGCAAAAGTTATCAGACTCACTTGACGCAGCTACCAAAAAACAAAGTCTGAGACACACTTAACACAGCAACCAAAAACAAAATGTTGAGTGTAAAGAATGCTTGTAATTAAACTGTGTTATCTTTAAAATTAAAATTTAACTTCAGAGGCAAGCAATGATGAAAATTTTAAAGCACTTCGTTTTTAAATTCTGCGCCTTTTACCTTTATTATCGGCGCATAAAAACATAAACAGAAAAGGGTAGGAAAAGGGTAAATAGTATAATGAACTAAACGGTGAAAATCTTTCAGAATAATGTGAATTATAAATCTGATGAAGTTTAAAACTATTTTATTGAGTAAGCCTTAAGATTTAGTTAACATAATGTTTGATTGAAATGCTTGGCAAAAATTAATTCCATCCAACCAACTGGTCTCCAAAAGCGGCTAGTAAGGAATAAGTTGTTTGGAATCGTTCAAAAATCTTAAATCTAAATGCTCTTAGCATAATTTCTCATTTCAAAAACGAAATTTTAACAGATTAAAAATATAAAGAGCAATGCTTCAAAACAAGTCAATGTATGAATATGCCCCATAAGTTTCTCTTCTATTTCTAATATGAAATGAATACACAAAGTTTACTGTTTTATACACTGAAGTGACAAAAGTCATGGGATAGCAATATGCAAATATACAGATGGCAGTAGTATCGCAGCGAAAAAGTATAAATGCGCAGTTCGTTTTCCAGAGCTTTCATTTGAGTTCAAGTTATTCATGTGAACAGGTTTTTCGTGATTTATGGCGGCACGACGAGAATTAACAGACTTTGAACGTGGAATGTTAGTTGGAGCTAGACGCATGGGTCATTCCATTGCGGATATCGTTAGTGAATTCAACATTCCGAGATCCACAGTATCAAGAGTGTGCCGAAAGTATGAAATTTCAGGCATCCCATCCCATCATGGACAGCGCAGTGGGCGACCACCTGCACTTAACGACCGAGACCGTCGACGTCTGTGTAGAATGGTCAATGTTAATAGACACGCAACACTTCGTCAAATAACTGCAGGAATCAATGTGGGACGTACGAGGGACGTGTCCGATAGGACTGTGTGGCGAAATTTGTCTTCCTTGGGCTATGACAGCAGAAGACCGACTCGAGTGCCTTTACTGACAGCACGACATCGCCTGCGGCGACTCTCCTGGGCTCGTGAGCATATCGACTGGTCCCTAGACCAGTGGAAAACCGTGGCGTGGTCAGATCAGTCCTGATTTCAATTGTTACGAGCTGATGGTAGAGTTCGAGTGTGGCGCAGACCCCACGAAGCCATGGACCCAAACTGTCAGCAAGGCACTGTTCAAGCTGGTGGTGGCTGCCTAATGGTGTGGGCTGTTTTTACATGTCATGGACTTGGTCCTCTGGTGCAACTGAACCGATCATTGACTGGAAATGGTTATGTTCAGCTGCTTGCACATCACTTGCAGCCATACATGGACTTCACGTACCCACACAACGATGGGATTTTTATGGATGACAATGCGCCATGTCACCGGGCCAGAACTGTTCGCGATTGGTTTGAAGAACATTCCGGACAATTCCGGCGCATTATCTGGCCACCTAGACCGCCCGATATGAATCCCATCGAGCATTTATGGGACATCATCAAAAGATCCGTTCGTGCCCAAACTCCTGCACCATCCACACTTTCACAATTATGGACGTCTATACAGACAGCATGGCTCAATATTCCTGCAGAGGACTTAGAACGACTTGTGGTCTCCATGACACGTCTAGTTGTTGCACTTCGCCGGGCAAAAGGAGGACCGGCACGATATTAACAATCATCCCATGACTTTTGTCACTTCAGTGTATATTATTTAGTTATAAGACCCCTTTTGCTGTATTACCTTCTTCCATCTTTCAGGAAGTCTCATTATGGCTTCTTTTTAAAAATTTAATATTGAAATAAAAATAATTCTCTATGTACGCTTTGATTTTGCTGAAGGATTTAAAGCTCTTATCACGAAGGAAAATTTTTAAGTGAGAAAGAAGTGAAAATCAGTTGGAGCTAGATCTGGAGAGAATGCAGGATGCGATTAACCAATCAAATAATGAGGACTTCTCTTTTACGATTAATGCAATATATGTGTCTCGCATGAAAAACAACGCCTCTTCGGCTCATTAATTTTTTTATAGCAGCTTTTAATTAATCCAGTTGATGACAGTATTTCAGAGAAAAATTGGATGTATTAACGTATAAACTAGTGACAGCTGCGGATAAATTTTATGGAAAAAGGAAACACCATCTAAGAAGAATCTTCACTGGGGCCATTGAGTCCTTTGACCTTTTCGGGCATGGGGGCATAGTCCTGTAGGAAGAGTAAATTACGATTTTATTCCTAATCCGGAATTAAAAATAAGAAGATACCATCCACTGGTAATCCAAATTATATCAGGACATGGAAGATTTCCTGCATATTTCCAAAGATTTGGAAGAATGCAGGAAAATAATTGCATTTGTGGAGGAATCGGTACTGCTTATCATTATTTAAAGGAATGTACAGAAATCTCTGATCATAGAAAACATCTGCAAGTTTAATGACTTGAGTTCCGTACTGATGGTCCTGAGTAATCTTAGGATTCTGAAGGACATGATGTCTAAAATCGCCAGTTTTTTTCCAACTATTTGAAAGTTTATAGAGGAGGAGGTGGTCAGTATTTTACCACTTTGGGGGAAATTATCTCGAAGAGGATATCTGTTTGACAGATTCGGACAATGTAAGATTGGATATTGCTACAGCACACAGTCGGCTACAACAAATCCTGTCGATACTGCTACGTTCAGTGATGGCGGGGTGGTCGGCTGTACAGAAGAAGAAGAGTATTTCGTAGAATTTATTGTTTCACTTTGAGGATAGAGCTTGCAGAAAATTACGCCTTTCCAATCTCATCAAATGGAGAAAAGGACTTTTTTGTTGTATAGTCCCAGCTTGGTTAGTAAAAGAGCTCTAATGCGACTGAAACCGATGTCATAGACAGATAATAGATAAAGCTGCATATTTGCCCAAGTAGAGCCAAATGAGGCATTTGGCTCTTTTGGGGCACCATAATAGTATCAAAGATCAGGTGTTGAAAAGAGTTGTTTAGTGTCCAAAATGTAATTTTTCAATTTGGGAATAAATTAAATTTTTTATTTAAAATATATTGAATATGTTTTTTTAAAAAGATTTAAGTATATAAGCAAAGAGAGAATTAGATTTTTAACCAGAATTTTGTTATGCCTCTTGGTGATATCATGTAAAATCTGATCTTTAAGTAATTAAGGTTATATATTTATGATTTATTATATGCATGGTAATATATTTACTATAACACACCAACAACACTGTGAAGAGGATTTAGAAAACTTGAATTTTTCTTATATATAAGTCAATTTCTTCACAAACTGAAGTTGCGTAGTGAAAATATATAATTTATTGATGCTCCTGTTTACTGAATTTACCATATAGTTTGTTTAACAAGCTTTTTCACATAATGCAATAAATTTAGATAAATGTGAAAAACTCTGTGATATACCATTTTATTTAGCTTATAGATAAAATGACATATTGATGCTATATTTACTTTATATATTTCAAAAGAAAAATACTTAACACAGAAATGACTAATCAATTCATAAACAAGCCATATAGAAAAAGGAGAGAAAAATACACGAACCAAAAAAACTCTCAGTGTTAGATGTCAAATTTTCTGAATTTCAATCTTGTGCACTATATTCAAAGCAGCACTTTTTATGTGCGCTTTATTTTACTCAATAAATTGAGCATTAATAATAATTCTATAATAGAAGATAATTTTTTTAATTGCTCAAAAAGGAAGAAAAAAATGCTAGTACATATAATGTAACTATCGCAGAGTATACAAAAACTGAATTCAGTAAGAATTTTACTATGTTGTTGCCTAAGCCAAATTGTAATTTTTTCAATAGGTGTATGCACGCTCTCTTGTGTTTAATATATATAGATGAATAAGAGGTTGAGAAACGACCGAGGAGGAAGGAAGGAGGGTAGAAGTGAAGGCTGCGTTTGTGTTCATGTTTTTTGCTCATACCTTTGGCCTGTTTTGTAAATTAGTTGTTCAAGTTTTCGAAATGAAAGTTTTGTTAAGGGAATTTCACTAGCTGCTTTTCAGGTGTGGATATTCAATTTTTCGAAGACCAATTAGCGTTTTCGTCTTCCTTTTTTTTTTCTGGAGTGCAAAGGTGTTTACCACTTTCGTTTCTGCAAATCCAAGGTAGGATTTTTCTGGGGGTTTTTCTTTTATTAGTTTTCATGGCTGTATCTCTTGATCCTGGCCGCATCTTATTAGAATCTTCGTCAGCGATGACGAAGCGAGAACCGGAAGACTTAGAGTCTGAAAGTAAATAAAAGGATAGGAAAATAAATTATAGTTTAATTAATGAATTTTCGACTTATGAAAAAGCTAAAAGTGCAATTGATAGGGGATGCCCAAAAATTAAATTGTGTAGAGTGAGCACGAATGGTCCGTCACCATGGATTAAACCAACAATTATAAATTCCACTTTCGAACCACTTACTCATACGGAAGACACTTTTTCCTTAAACAAATACAAAAATTAATTCTAATCACTCGTCACTTAAGTACAGGTCAGAAGGTGTCCAACTTTGTAAATGACTTCCCAGAAGCAAGGATACTTATCATAGATACCAACATTGTTACTAAATATATCATTCGTGATATAGATACAGATTTTAACATTGTAGACACCAACGCAGAACTTTCTTCACAGGATATTATTGTTACAAAAATTGTGAGATTTGAAAAGAAAGGGACGTCGGACTCCATACCAATTGTTCTAATCGAAAAACTGGGGAAAACAAACCGTTCTGAAAAAAAGATCGGGCGACTAATCTTTAAAGTAACAAAATTTATCGAGAATTCTAAGCTATGTTTCAAATGCTTAAGATTCGGCCATACTCAAATTCGATGCCATAAGGAAAAAAGAAGCAAAAACTGAGGGGGCTCTCATGCAAAAGAGTGTAGTTTACCAACCAAATTTTTTAGATGCGAAGAAGCCCACGACGCATCAGATAAAAATTGTAAGTATTTCTTTCAAGAAAAAGATATAATAAATTTGGTTAGAGATAGAGACATTTCTTTTCTGGAAGCAAGGAAGATAGTGACATCACAAACTTTTGCACAAAAAGTTAAAGCCCATTTGCCGATTCAGGGTACGGTAAACCCTCGAAAGGACATTACGGATCTTCATTAGGCATTAAAAGATCTAACAAAATTAATTTCTGCTCTTATTCCCCAAGGTAATACACTGTCAAAACTTCAGGAAGTAAACAGACAGTGTATTGCACGTATAGGAGAAACTCAAGAAAATTAAGACAAACAATTTCAAGAAAATACGATTCTCAGAAAACAAATTGAGACCAAAGAGCAACTATCGACGCTCTACAATCTAAAATCGCTTTATTGGAATCGAATCTTGAATATAGACAGGTTCTCCAACGGTCATTCGCTGAAATAAATCATTTCAGTGTTGAGGAGGATTTCACGGGGTCAGTTAATTTCTTTGTAAAACCCCCCAACCCTCTTTCTTTTCTTTTTCTTTTTTTTTTTTTGTCATACAGTTTGTTCAGTGGAATGTTAGAGGGATCAAAAATAAGATCCCTTGGCTGCAGGTCCCACCTTTTTCATCTGCTCCATGTTTAATTTTGCAAAAAACTTGGCTAAATTCTTCTTCTGTTTTCGGTTTAAAAGGAAACAAAAGTCTTTCGAGCTGAAAACAAAAGTCTGATAGAGGCGGATTGTTGACTGCAGTTGAAAAACACGTCCAGGCGCAAGTTATTTCTTTCACCCTTCCTCCTTCATCAGTGGAGGTCTTAGATGTTAAAATATGCATTGGTTACAATTCAGAATTCCCACTTACTATTCTAAATCTTTACTCTCCTGGTGGTAAATTTGAAGATAAATGGTTAGAATTTTTGTTTTCACAAATCTCTCCTC